>OZ024907.1:75333291-75583291 GCA_964017125.1 Flabesymbios commensalis | reverse complement strand
CTCTTTTAGTGTGGAGACCGACTGTAGACGTCAGATTCTGACGTCTAACATTAATCGCCGCACTGAAAAAAATACAATTTATAATGACTGTGGACCCATATAACATAACTATTCAAATGAAACGGTAAGAGCTACCTACTGGACACACAGACGTTGTTGCGACGTTGAATCAACGTCAATGAGACATTATTGATGACTTCAAATTGAAAAAAGGGCGAGAGCCCTGGTGCTGTGGTTAATGCTGCCAGCTTGGAAAGTCGGAGTTTCAAAGAAACAAAATGTTTCTTTCTCGCTCACTCGTGAATATTCCATATTGTGGAGAGCCTCTGTGACAGGGAGGTAGCGTGCTCGGCCTCAGTCCTCCAGGACTCGAATGTCGAATCCTATGTCTGGAGGTCAATGCCATCTCATTCATCTCACCATCGTCAGGAGGTTCTCGTGCTCCACTTTAGCCTATACGTGCACAAAGGTGGCCTAAAATCCCATTCATTCAAATTAAAAAAAAAGATACTGTGTTAGCTTTTCGGTGTTGTGTGATGCTGTGTAGTTGTGAAATTCACAGTAGCTTTCAATTCGCTTAAAAAAAATTAAAACAATCATAAATACATTCTTCTCAAGCAGCAACAATTATGTTTGTTTTGGAATTCGCATATTTCATGTTACCGAAAATAAGGAATTCAAATTGCTTTATTTGATTAATATGATAAGTTAGAGCCAGTATCAGTTTATCTAAAAACATCATTGTTTCCGGTGACTTCTGTAATAAGTATTGCCTCATTTTCATGGGCTCGATCCACAGTGATTCGCAATGTCTATATTTTACAACAAGAACGGGACATGTTTGTGTGACATGGTTATGCAGACCACCTTGCCATTGGTGGATCAACTTATATTTGCAGAAGCATCATGAGCATTGGCCTTGGTACAGCCCGTGACCAATGTATATTTAAATTGTATTTAATCTTATTGATTTCCCCTGATTAGCATTATTAGGGCCCATAAATTAGGGCCAACAAATGAAGCACGGCAGCCTCTACAACCATCTCTACGACCAGCCCAGCAAACACGGATTGGGGGCCACGTGATTATTGTCAAGTAGGCCAACACATAATTATCATACCCACGCCGAAATGCTGGTAGAGCAAGTATATAGTGAGCGACAGGTTGTCTAGGTTATTTGAATGTTTAGCATGAATGTTTGGCATGTCTAGCAGAACTGTGCTGAGCTGTAATAAAAATTAAACCGCTTTTATCATGTTGAAATAAAGATGTTATATTGAAGTAATATTGATAAGAATCTGGAGACATCATCAACAGATTAGGACCACAGCTTGCTGAGATGTTGTACAGTATATATTTGCAAAATCACAAAAAAAGCCAAATCATATAAACAGAGAACACCCGCTGCGCTAATGTTCGTTTGTGAGATAAAAACCTATCTTCGTTGAGTTGACCCAGATGTGGATAGTGTCAACAGGATCAGTATATGTATGCTCTCGTGCAGCGCCAAAAAGGCAGTAACTGCTTACTTGAAAAGTTAGGCAGTTACTTCTATTGTTACAGAGACCAATAAGCATGATAAGTATCCCTTATCAGACAGTGGTGATACTGAAGAATGCAGTACCCGCAATCTGCCGTTATCTCTGTAAATAGCAGTAACTGTTTCCTTGAAAATAAAGAAGTTTACGTGGTTATAACCTAATAACAGCTATTCCCGGGAATAGGTTCATTTATCTGCAAAATAGTATACCTTTTGTCGTCCTTATATCCTGTTGTAGTTTACTGTGGCGCTTATGAAACCGGTGGTCTTAAGTGTCAGACCTGGGGCGATAACAATGTAGGGCCATTTTTGTGATGTTACCTCCAATTCTCCAGTTCCACCACATTTACTATTATTTGACAAGTGGAAACTACAAATTACGATATCTCTGTAACCCCTGGGCTGATTTTGATAATTTAAATGGCCACTATCATATTTTCACGCATCCATGACCCGTTTGACGTAGTCTTAGGACCGTCAGTGGTCAAGGACAAAGGTCAAAAGTCAATTTCAAGGTCATATTGTGCATGAACACAACAAAATTCGACGTTAATCAATATTATTTTATTTAAAACGTCTAAATATGTGTTACCAATACTTCTGACAACATTTATCATCAGACATGAGGCGATTATTGTAAGGCTATTTTTTGTGTTACCATGGTTAACTCCAACCAGTGACTTAGCTAGAAAGATATTAAAGTGAAATCTGAAAAGACTGACTGGTGTTAATGAATTAGGGCCTAATAGTTAATTCAGCAGACGATCTGTGATTTGAAACTAATCACCGGTAGATGTTATAGGCCCTGTACAGTCTACAGATCGCCAGCAGGGAGATTCGGCGACCCCTGGTCGCCGGCAGTTTTAATCACCACTGGCGAGCGTGTATGGCCTATTTCAACCCCTTGCAGAAAATTTTGAAAAAAATGATGTTATCTGAGTGCATTCTAAGGCACTTTCAGACTGAAATTAGAGAAAAGCACATTTAGGCTTATTTTCGTTTCTGGACTCTTTGGCCAAATTTTTGCCCGTCCATTACATGCGCACTGGAATTAGTGGGCGACCCGACCTTTTAGAAACTGCCCGTCCAAAAGGACGCGTGTACGCCCCCCTAGCTAAGACGTTGCCCCCAACTCTCCAGCTTCACACAATTTACTGCGTGAGAACTACAAAATGTCATATCTCTGTAACCACCGAGTCGATTTGAATAATCCTTATGTCCATTATTATGTTTCCACATATACCGACGCTTTTAATCTAATCCCGTGACACTCAATTGTTCGAAGTCAAAGGCCAAGTCAATTTGAAGGTGAATTTGTGTACAAAAAAAGCGTAATTCGATTCATTCGAATTACTTAGAATGAATTGGAGGTAGATTAGAGCAATATTTTAAAATCCAAGATGACGCCAATATACGAAAACAATGAATTTTCGCAATAAGTCATCATTGTTTTGAGATATAGCTGTGGAAAAAAGTGATTAAATTTCAAGTATGGATATGAAAATTCAAATGGAACATGTATCCGTTTAGTTGAATTCCTTACATTTTTAAAATCCAACAGTGTCACCAAATTGCATATTTTGGATGACAGAAGATATGTACTTTACATTTAAAAATCATTTCAAAAGAAAAAATAAATAGCAACAGCAAACTGTTCCCATAATAATCTGACATAACTTCCCAGTAAATATGACGTGATTGAGCCATTCCCTACATCTGTTATAATTGATTATTCTGTCGTTATAACCATAAGAACCGGATATAAATTTGATTGGCTCAATACATGGTCTTCACATAATATACATGGTTAACGTTTTCCCAAGAGCAGTTCTTGCAGATCTAGATCAGCTTTTCACCTGTGAGCATGCAGAACAAGAACGTGTTTTCATCTGTAAAAAGGCATTTTGCTAGCGTTTAGCCATCTATAGTTTAGCTGAGTGCCAGGGGTAAATATTTTGACATGTAAAATATCCCACTGCTGTTGTATAATCTTAATTTATTCAAGTCTATTCAGTGGAAAGTTTTTCAAATGTTCATTGAGCTTCAGCATCAGCCTTCTGTAACAGATCACACCCACTAAATGCAAGCCGCTTATAAATACTTTTCAAGTTCATGCCTCGATTAAAAAACAAAAATAAACTAAAATTCAAATCAGCTCATGACTACATGTTAATGGTTTGCTGTGCATTTGTTGACCTTTTATGTACTATTGGAAGTGATTTACTAGTGAGCTGCACATGTCCATATCCTTGTCTATCAGTCTTTCTTGAACGAATTTATCAGATAATTCTTACCTTTTAAAAGTGGGCTGAATGGTGGTATTTCCTTTGGTCTAGCATGGTCTCGCTTTGGTCTAGCTCTGTTAACTTTATATGATATAAATGTTTGTTATTACTTTTGCATTCTCTGGAGCCATTTTTTAAAGCTGATCTTGACGATTGCAGAAACCTCTTTAAAAGATATCTCAGCAACTACAATGGTGATTTTGACCATTGACGAAGTGTTTACAACCACTTTAAAGGGTATCTGAGCCACTATAAAAGTGATCTTGGCCAGTGAAGAAGTGATCACATCCACTTTAAAAGTTTTTCTCGGCGACTACAAAAGTGATCTTAATTAACCACTGAAGAAGAGATTGCAACCACTTTAACAAATGATCCCTGCCACTACAATGATGACCTTGGCCACTGAAGAAGTGATTACAGCAGCCTTAAATGTTATCTCAGCCACTACAAAAATAATCATGGACACTGAAACTGTGATCACAGCTACTTGGAGAATTAGCTGAGCCACTGCAGAAGTGATCTTGACCACGGAGGAAGTGATCACAGCCACTTTTAATGTTATCTCAGCCACTGCAAAAGTTATCTTGGGCCTCCGCAGAAGTGATCACAGCCACTATAAAAGTTATCTGAGCCACAACAAACATCTTGGCAATTAACAAACTGGCGTAGGCTACTGAAAAAAGTTATCTGACCCACTACAAAGTGATCTTCGCCACTGAAGATGTGATAACAGCCACTTTAAAATTTATCTAAACAACTACAAGAGTGATCTTGGCCACTAACAATCTTATGTCAACCCCTAAAAAGTGATCTCGGTCACTGCAAAAGTGATCGCGCCCACTCAAGAAGGCATCACAGCCACTTTAAAATCATCTCAGCCACCACAAAAGTGATTTTGGCCACAGATAACTGATCTTCACCACCGAAGAAGTGATCTCAGCAACTTTAAATGTTATCTCACCCACTACACAAGTTATCTTAGCCACTGAAGAAGTGATCACAGCGACTTTAAAATTTATCTCAGCCACTACAAAAATATTCTTGGACATTGCGTATGTGATCACAGCTACTTGGTGAATTATCTAAGCCACTACAAAAGTGATCTTGACCACTGAAGTGATCACAGCCATTTTAAAATTTATCTCAGCCACTAAAAAGGTGATTTTTGCCACTACCAAACTGGTGTCAGCCACTGAAAAAGCTATCTAAGCCACTATAAAATAATCTTGGCCACTGATGAAGTGATAACATCTACTTTAAAAGTTATTTCAGCCACCACACAAGTGATCTTGACCACTGAAGTAGTGATCACAGGCACTTTAAAAGCTATCTCAGCCAATACAAAAGTGATATTGGCCATTGAAGAAGTGATCACAGCGACGGTAAACGTTATCGCAGCCACTACAAAAGTGATCTTGGCTACTGAAAAAATGATCGCAGCAACTTTAGAAGTGATCTCAGCCACTAGAAAGGTGATCTTAGCCACTAGCAAACTGGTGTTAGACACTGAAAAATTGCTATCTAAGCCACTGCAATGTGATCTTGGCCACTGAAGAAGTGATCACAGCAACTTTAAACATTATCTAAGCCACTACAAAAATGATCTTGGACACTGAAGATGACACAGCTACTTGGAAAATTATCTGAGCTACTACAAAAGTGATCTTGACAACAACAGAAGTGACCACATACACTTTAAAAGTTATCTCAGCCACTTCATCACATCTGATTATCTTAATGATAATTTCACCTCCAATACAAAGTTTATTGATCACACTACATTATACCACCATAGGTTTTCACGCTCGATGGTTTGCATACGTATTTGAAGTTCTAAGGAGCGCATATTATTATCCATTATCTCATATATGGTATATCGAAGGTTTAACCAACTCTGGTAGATTTGAATTGTTTTCTCTTCAAATGAGAGCAGATGTAGACCTTAACATATTCCTGTATATTTTCATCTTTTTCAGATCAACAATGTATGTCTATTTCTGGAAAAGTTGTAAATGTAATTGTTCCTTACTTTTAATGATTTGTTATGGCTCAAATGAATCAGGTATCCTCAAGTTTATGTGGGGCATGTAAAAATGAAGTAGTTAATAAGGTGCTAAAGTGTTCTTTATTTAAAAAATGGATACACAAAAAATGTATAAAAGAGTTTAAAAAACAGTACTTGTATGGTCAAAGGCAAGATAGCTTAACATGTTTCTGTCTTGATTGTAATGAATTATTTCCTTTCCATAATCTTGAAAATGAAGAATTATTATATATTTTTTCAGAGCTAAATATACCGAGTGACTTTGAAAATATGTATTTGAAATGCTACAAATATAACAATGTAGATTTTTTACAGCCAAGTGATAATCTCCGTGATTTTGATGTGGAAATTAATCCAGATAATAATATATATTTAAATGCTGAGACAGACTGTTCATATGTCTCCACAGAGCAAACAAATAATTTTCTTAAGTCAAATGATGGGCTATCATGAGCTTGACTTAAAACATAGAAGTGGTGTTGTTATAGCTGACATCAACGATCATGTTACATAAGGATAAATTTATAGACGAGCTAAAAAATACAGACTGGAATTTTATAACAAATTGTACTGATGTTAACAGTAGTTATAATACATTCATTGATTTTATTCTCAATTCATTAGACAAACGCTGTCCATATGAATCCAAGCTGATACAGATAAAACATAATAAGAAACCATGGATTAGTAAATCCCTTATTACAGCTTGCAAGACATTTTTTTTTTTATATAAATCTTTTTTTATCTAAAAAAACAATTAAAGCAGAAAGTAAATATAAATTCTATAAGAACATGTTAACGACTATCTTAAGAAGGGCTGAAAAAACATATTATTCCTAAATTTTATCCCAAAATAAATCTAATATTAAAAAAACATGGGGTACATTAAATGTTATTATTAAAATAAATTTTGAATCAGCAGTTCCACTATCCGAGTTTAATTTTGATAATAAAATATATAAGGAAAAAAAGGCTGTAGCCAATGGATTCAATAATTTTTTTGTCAATGTAGGACCAAAATTAGCTAAAAATATTGAAGAAACAGAAGGATCAATTTTTGATTCTATGAATAACCCTTTAAAAGGATCATTTTTCTTGGAACCTGTCACTATACATGAAGTCTTGAAAATTGTTAATGCTAGTCCAAATAAGACATCCATGGATCACTCTGGTATTAATTTTGTTTTGTTAAAGGAGTGCATTTCTTTTATAGTCACACCAGTATGCCACATAGCTAACAGTTCTTTTGAAATGGGAATTTTCCCTGAACGTATGAAAATAGCTAAGGTAATTCCTATCTTTAAATCGGGAAAGAAAGATTCTTTTACAAATTATAGACCAGTTTCTTTATCACCACAATTCTCAAAGATATTGGGAAAACTTTTTAATAATCGGCTTGATAAGTTTTTGGAGATTAATGATATACTATCAAATAACCAATATGGTTTCAGAAATAATTCTACAACTTGTCATGCCCTGATTGATTTACATGAACAACTCACAAAATCGATAGATGATAAACTGTGTACAATTGGTGTTTATATTGATTTAAAAAAGGCTTTTGACACCATTGATCATTCACCGTTGTTACGAAAACTAAACAGATATGGTATTAGATGTATAGCTAATTCATGGTTAAGCAGTTACTTAAAAGAAATATCTCAATATGTATTTCATAATAATGAAAACTCTGATGCAATGAATATATGTTGTGGTGTTCCGCAGGGTGGTATCCTTGGACCCAAACTGTTTATTTTATATATAAATGATATGGTCGATGTATCAAAGATTTTTAAATTTATTATATTTCCAGATTTGTACTAGTAAAACTATCGTGATTTTGCGTGTAACTATCTGTAATGAGTTAATGAAGCTGAAAAAGTGGTTTGCTTTAAATAAATTATCATCAAATTACGTGATTTTCTGTAAAACTAAATACAAAGATAATATTCAAATTAGTATTGGAAATAAGCTGATTGATAAGGTGAGTGAAACAAAATTTTTAGGAGTTATAATTGATGATCAATTAAATTGGCAAAGTCATATAAAACAAATTGTTACAAAGTTACACAAGAACTACTATATAATAAAGAAGGCTAGTAGATTGTTATCTATGGCGTCTTTAACTATGCTATATAATAGTCTATGTTTGCCATATATCCTTTACTGTTGTGAAATTTGGGGTAGAGCCAGTGCATACCTTTTAGATGAAATAACGCTGTTACAGAAAAAAATGATTAGATTGGTTCACAAAGCTTTTTACCGGGAACACACAAAACCATTGTTTAAACTTTCAAATATTCTTATGTTTTTAGATCTACTCCAGTATGCTATGTCAATTTTAATGTTCAAAGCTTTTCATAATCTTCTTCCTGCTATTATACAAAATATTTTTAAAATTCATATAAATCAAGTAGGAGGCAAAATATGTTTTCCATAAACTATTCTCGGACAAATTAAAGGAGACATTGTACTTCTAATGTAGGAAAAAGGTTATGTAATGATTTACCTGTTGATCTAAAGAATATATCGTCAATTTATCTATGCAAAAAGAACATGAAGTTCAGTTTTTTGCAAGGTTATTGAATCGTGGTGAGGAGGTTTATATTGGTAATTTTTCTGTGTTTTTTTGCTTATGAGAGGCATTATGTACTCTCCACTCTTTTCTCTTGACATGTTATATACTTGCTATAGACTTGTCATTGTATTATGTGCGAGTTCCTTTGTTGCAACGGGTCATCGTGAAATAAATTTAATATCATTTTGCTCTAAAACCACAAATGCAAGTTAATTTATGAAAGGCTTATCTGGTGGCAACCCCGATAAGCAATATGCTTCTGTTGCCACCTAGTTTGTTTCATGTAGCATGCAGTTGTGGTGATAAGGCTTACTGAGTAAAGTATCATTATTGTGATGTTTCTTATTAGATGTATTATGTACTCTTAATTTTCTTTTCTCTTTGACAAGCTACAGGCTGGTTATAGACGTTTTCACTAGATTATGTGTGAGACCATTTTTCATGTAGCATGCAGTTGTGGTGATACGTTTCAATGAGTTAATTATTATTATTGTGATTTTTTACTTAATTAGAAGTATTAAATACTCCTAATTCTCTTTTTCTCTTTCACATGCTACTGACTTGTTATATACTTTTATTTGCACTATGTGTGAGACCTTAATTTGGTGTAGAGGGTCATGTGTGAAATAAATTTGAATATCTTTTTTTTCAAAACTACAAATGCAAGTTAATATTTGATATTTTGTGCAGGTGGCAACTTCGATAAGCATTATGCTTCTGTTGTCACCTTTTTTTCATGATGTTTCATACGCATGTATTTGTTATGTGAATTACTTCTGTAATTGTCATGAAAAAATAAACTCTCAATCAATCCAAAAAAAAGTGATCTTGACAACTAACAAACTGGTGTCAGCCACTGAAAAAGTTATCTCAGCCACTACAAAGTGATATTGGCCACTGAAGAAGTGATGACAGTCACTTTAAAAATTATCTAAACCCCTACAAAAGTGAACTTGGCCACTGAAGAAGTGATTACCAGCACCTTAAACGTTTTCTCGGCCACTACAAAGGTGACCTTGGTCACGGAAGAAGTGATCACAGCCACTTGAAAATTATCTAAGCCACTACAAAAGTGATTTTGACCACTGAAGAAGGGACCACAGCCACATTAAAAGTTATATCAATCACTACAAAGCTGGTGCGATCACTTCTTCAGTGGCCAATATCAGTTTGCTTGTGGCCAAGATCATCTTTGTGATGGCTGAGATGATTTTTAAAGTGACTGTGATGGCTTTTTAGTGGTCAAGATCACATTTGTAATGACCAAGATCACTTTTTAGGAACTGACATAAGATTGTTAGTGGCCAAGATCACGTTTGTAGTGGTTGAGATAACTTTTCAAGTGGCTGTGATCACACTTCTTCAGTGGTCAAGATCATTTTAAAAAATGGCCCCTGAGAATGTAAAAGCAGTAAAAAACATTTATACCATATAAAGTTTATATGAGCGTGATGTTCTGCTGGAATTCACTAGAAAAACGTTTGAAATTGTTCAAATGGAAGGATAAATTATACATTTGGCGTTGCACCTTTACTACTTAACAGAAAGAAAATATTATCTATCCACATTAAAGCCATTGATAGTGAATTTCACGACGAAAAGTGTGAATTTTTACGTTCTAACAAACAAGTGTGATATATGTTAAAATAGCTCATTAGATTTATTCCAAATGGGTTTATTTTAAATCAACAATAATTATTGAAAATGTAAACAAAACAAAAGATGTATTACATACAACGATCAGCTGAGAGAAAAATATTTTGACTACTTACTGGAAAAGTAGGAAAAATAGGTAAAATTAATACAAACTTAAAGAGCGCTTGTGCATTTGTCAATGAAAAAAGCAAGCAATATGTTCACATAACTCCTTGTTTTTATTCTAAATTGATTTATTTTAATAGAGTAAACAATAGTTCTAAAACATGTCTGATTAAAAACAATGTAGGTTGTTACCTTACTGTATTTATATGATTTTGAGACCTAAATGGTCAACAATTTATTTTACAATTATTACATCAAGTAAAGACATCAGTGTATATATGTTGTTTTGGTAAGTTTTAGATACATCAGATAGCACTAGAGGTATCATACAAAGCATCAAATAGATATATTTATATGAGTCTGGTACTTAAAGGGTTGAACCAATATAAATATATTTTTATTTATGTAGCATACAGAAATCTCGACAGCATCCATAAGATGTTAATCATATAATTATGTTAGAAGTCATTAACACAGTACTGTGATAAATGTCTTATTGTGGATGGTTCTATATCCTGAGACACCTGTCAAATTTGTGCCAAAATATCACAGGTGCCTCGGCTATATTCATACTCCTCATATTCTCACATTTTATTTGGTATATGATGCACTTATATATGTTGTTTTCCATATTGCTTGTTTTACATACAATTACCCTTGCTGTTCAACCAACAAACTCTAGAAATATCATAGTTTTTGTCAAAATGGAATATATTTCATTATTTGGTAAAAATACCTTTTTATGCTTGGAATGAATGCTATCAATAATTGTGGAACAATGTATGCCATCAATAATGGCTTTTAGCACATGCCATAAAATAAATATTCAATTCCCACGGGAGATGTATTTGCTACATAGTCCCCCGGACTATAGTTTCAACAGTAATATAATTTTAGAATGGGACCCTTGCAGTTTTTGTGGTTATATATGGTCTTTTTTACGAAGACCAAAAAGGTGACGAGTATGATAATTACAGTGATGACAGCCCTATAAAAATCAAGATGAAAATGACAAAATGGATGAGATCAACGAAGGCGAAAGCGATTGAGACAGTGCCGAAATGCTTATCCAATGCGAATATATTTCTAAGCTTCAATAAAGCAATCAATATTGATTAGGGTCAATTGATCTTGAAATTGACTTGACATTTGACCTTGAACTCTGAGTGTCACGAAATTAGTTTAAAAGCGTCGGGGTCATAAGAAATATCCAAATCGACTCGGTGGTTACAGAGATATGACATTTTGTAGTTCTCATGCGGCAAATTGGATCAAACTGGAGAATCGGAGGTAACCATGGCAACACTACAGAAATGGCCCTAGACGATAACCGCCCCATGTCTGATAATTGTAACGATGACGAAATGTTATCAGAATATCGGTAACACATATATTTTGACGTTTTAAAGAAAAAAAAAATTAATGCAAATTGGATCAAACTGGAGAATTGGAGGTAACCATGGCAACACTACAGAAATGGCCCTAGACGATAACCGCCTCATGTCTGATAATTGTAACGATGACGAAATGTTATCAGAATATCGGTAACACATATATTTTGACGTTTTAAAGAAAACAAAATTAATGTCAAGTTTTGTTGTGTTTATGCACAATTTGACCTTGAAATTGACCTTGACCTTTGACCTTGACCTCTGACGGTCACTAAACTATGTCAAACGTGTCGGGGATGCGTGAAAATATAATAGTGGGCATGTAAATTATCCAAATCAACCCAGGGGTTACAGAGATACCGTAATATGTAGTTTTCACTAGTTAAACATGTTAAATAATAGTAAATTTGGTCAAACTGGTAAATTGGAGGTACTACTTCAAAAATGGCCCTACACGGTAAACGCCCCGGGTCTGACACTTAAGACCACCGGTTTCATAAGCCCCAGAGCCATTGTCGCTACGTCTCGGTCACCGAGGTTCCCCGCAATACGGAATCTTTACGAGTGAGCAACATTTGTTTTTTACTACAAGATTATGTAAGGTCGACAAAAGGTATACAAGGGATTAAACCATTGTCTGCTATTGTCTGCGTCCACCCGATTATCGGTTTAGTGTTGGACCAGCGTCATAGACGCTGGGCCGTCATTACCCCAATGTTGGGTGGACGATTCGTGTATGCTGGGATAGTGTCACTCACATGCTCTGACAAACACCGGGGCTCCTTCCATGCTCTGAGATATTCAGGTAACAAAGAAGCAAAATGTTTCTTCCTTGCAGTTGGGATTTAATCCTGTGTCTGAACTCCTTTAATCGCCAAGCTATTTAATTAGAATTAAAGGTCAACGATTTTAAAATCGTTTTGATCGGTGTCACTTTTTATCTTTACCATGCTTGAAAGCTGGTATTTAATGTGCCAATAAAAAAGAAAAAAATATATTATTCGGTCCGGTGGTCAAAGGGTTAATGAAAGCTCCGAACACATATTGATTGCGATGATTTACACAATTTTAATCAGTTAATTACATTCAAAATATGTGGCGTGCTCCACACACATAAATGTACGACATGGAATATTGAAGTGGTTGAATAGATTTGACATAAACATACCTATTTAACTGGGATTGTACATTAGCAGAAGGTAATACAATATTCGCTTCTTTAAATACATTTAAAATTGATAAATAACCCCGAAAATCTATTTCCCCCGCTAACCACTGTAACTTTATAACGTTGGAATCTGCTAAAAAAATTGGTGAAAATTATGCGGACCGTCTTTATACGTCAGAATATGACGTCTGTAGACGTCATATTCGGACGTATAAAGACAGCCTCCGCACTGAAAGAATTAAAATATCTATTATGGCTGTAGACCCATATGATAGGTATTCGAATTCTGAATCGGATATTGCCAAGTAAGGCATTTATGATGATTATAAACTTTGGAATCCACGGTTAGCGGTTATACAAACATATTTTTGCGTTGTAAGGGTTAAAAAAAAATTGGTAATACAAACAACACATATCAATGTGGTTCAAATTTAAAAAGCCACAGCAGACGTTCTTAAAATATGACTGAAGATGTTCTGCATGTGTTGTTATGATCTCTGTAAATATTTTTTTTACGTTTTGCCATTTCCCGTCCTGTCAACGAAACATTCCAGTTTCTGTTACTCATTATCGCGACACGAATAGAACCAGAAAACAATTTGTATCCTTTATAGTCATGCTCTAAGATCACCAAATGTCTCTCGTAGAGTTAACTCCCATTTCCACACACTCTCTTATATAAGAATGATAAGTAACATACATTTTGCTCTGCAAAGCCAAAAGGTATCTGCGTACTTGTAAAGTAAGCAGATACTGTCTTTTGGCTTTGCACGGCAGCATTGTATTCAAGTGAATATCACCGAAATCGCAAATTGGTTTAGTTATATCTTACAACGCTTATTGTTGTATAAACTATGGAAAACAAAGGGTGATTTTTCAATTTTAAATCACCATAATTTTTTTAGTCTGCTTTTTCCGCTTCATTTGAATACTTATAGTCAGGGCCCATTTTCGAAATTTCTGACTTTGTAAGGCATTTTTCAGTAGAATTTGGCATGCAGTTGTTCTTACACAATTTGGGAACGCTGATTTTAAATCTGCCCCATGCCCAGCTATATTTTGTGTTTTTCCTACTCAAAATTCAAAAAACAAAATGGCCGCCAAAATTAGTGAAAATGTCATAACATCTATTATCAATATTTCACAAAGTTATGGAGAAAAAACAAATGTTGCGCCAGGAAAACGACACATCGTAGTCCAGTGTAATAATAATGATTTATTTAATAAAGTTCTTATTTCACATTTAGAAGCCGGGGGAAACAAACGTAATATCCAGCATGTTGTAAAAATGTTTAAACTATTGACAAAAATATTGTATGATTGTTGATCATTGTCCGGCACTAGATAACCTGTCGCTCACCATATATCCGTTCTAGGCATATTAGTATGTGGCCTATGTGATATCCACCTGCATCGTGTTTTTACAGTACCGTAAGGAAGAAAGCAATAATTTAAATGTGTGTTGGCCACGGGTGGCACCCTTCTGTCCAAGCCCTGTACTAGGGTTAAGCAAAACATGAAGTTAATCCATCAAGGTGGTCTGCATAGCCATGGCAATAATTACACACATACATGTTCCATTCCTATTGAGACAAGAAGTCGTTTAAATTTAACAATTTATGATTCTAGTAACTAGGTATATTGTGCTGGTTGAAACGTGCACATCACATACAAATTATGTTTCTCAATCGGATTGACAATTTACGTAATCATAATAATAGTATCATCCTAATGTTTTTATATTTTTGATCAGAATAGATACCGTACATAATCCTGGTAATGCGCTGATAACACAGTTTTCAGACATAATTGAACGAATAAAGTCCCAGCCATCGGCTCCGAGATCCACACAAAACCGTAATGTAGGCTACACATGTTTCTACTCCCATAATTTGAATGAGATAGATGATATCACCATCAATAACTATGATAAAATACAGTTACACGATATCGGAAATCTGTAATTGGGTGCAGAAGTTGACTTATATATGTTTTGGGCATATAAGATTGATGGTTCAGGACACGTTAGGGTAATGTTAAAAATACTGACGATGAATTTATTTTTTAAATATAATATGAACATACACTATAGGGCCTAGAGTGTAATGAACAAGTCACCAAAGATTATTGGGTACACTATTGCAACAAGATATGATGCAGCATATGTGGTAATTGGGGCCATAATACCGTTCGTAGCACGATCAGGATGTTTTTATGAAGATTAACATAAAATAAAGAAGCTTTTTAGATGTGGTCGTGATATGGTAGAATGTTTGAGGAATCAGTAGGTTCTGGTCATGCATGCTTCTAATCAGATATAAGCTCTCTCTCTCACATAATATACAGTTACCCAACAGGTTCAGTCAGTTGTGTCTTGAAGTGGTATGGGAGCGACCATTCTATTTTGCAGGAAGAGTTATCAATGTTAAAGATAATAAGTCTTACCATATATAAAGTGATGAAATCATATGATGGACGTGAAGATATTTAGGTCCCCATTAACTATATGTCTCCTACAGACATTGTAGATTACCCTTAAGGCAATAACGATGCATTAGAGCATCATTTTACATTCATGACTTAATTTTCCTACAACCATGAAAACTAGGGGTTTTAGAATGAAAAATTCCATGAAACTGGTTTTCCAATACATGGCAATTTTCTGTAATTTTTCACCCACTTCGAATCACCTTCATCCACTACAAGCCGAGAATTGTGACAGCAATTCGCGGTTTGTAGTGGATGAAGATAACAATGGTAAACTCAGGCTTGAAAGGGTTAAAGAGTATTTATTACTTATCTATTATATTATTTTGTAATAAACATTGATCATCTAATAAGCTACATTTCCATGCACACTGCGATGTTATCTCAGATGGATATATAGGCCTAACATATAACGTACAGAATCAGGGAGGAGGGCAATACAGTTTCAGTTCAAATTCACCACTTTTGGTAAAGAACAATGCCATTCAACTATTCAATAAACACTGGTATATAAGTATGACAATACATGATGAGGTACATGATGGGACGTTAAATGTTATTACGGCAATCAAACTGTCAGATACTGACAATGTGGTAGTCGTAGAAACTGATGTAAACTTGCTCATTCTGCTTTTGAAACGTTCTCATCATAGCAATGCCTAGCTGTGTAAACCTAAAACTGGTGATATTTACCGTACCATTCAATCGTCTCAATGGCTTCAACAACACCAGCACATCAATTCTAAGAGAAAGACATTTAAATTAATACATAAACATCCAGAACTAGAACTTAAGCCAATTGGAGTATTTCAATGTATCCTCTTCGTCAATAACCCCTGTTATAAAAGTGGATATTTTGTTTCCGCTGTATTTTAGGCCTGTTTAGCAATGAATACAGCGCTTGTCAGATAACAATAATTATAAACATCTATGAGATTGTGGTTGGAGCTTCCTTGATGGACAACTGCAACTAGGTCTCGTGTAAAATCTTCCTGCTCAACCTGAAGAACTATTGCATTTAATTTGATTAAGTGTGAATTAGGAACACGAGAAAGTAGCCAATGGCGTCCAATCAAGGAGTCGCTACATTAATTCTGAAGCTGCACAAATATATGATCAATATATTGATGAGGGTGACTATTCTAGCATTATCATTATGCAAGATGATGGCATTCATGCAAATCTGAGATATACACAGCAAGCCTATGTAGCTACAGTGATGAAAGTAACACATGCTATTTTTGTGCAATTTCTTCATAGTTAATGTGTTGTTTTTAAATAATCATATTTTTTGCATTCCCCGTAACTACATGTAACATGGAAATTGAGTTTTTTGATGCTGTGTAATTTTTGTGCATCAGAAAACTATTTAGGCGCCAAAAATAACTTCCTACGACATTTAGAAAAATGGTTATAGTACTAGCTGTATAATTGGCGGCCATCTTGGATTTTTCCCTGAAACTACATGTAATATAAAAGTTAGAGGTTATTACTGTATTGTACTATATTTATTGGTATTAAAAACCTATATTTAGCCACCAAAAACAACTTTCTATGACTTTTAGAAAAAACGTTATGGTACTTTCTGTATTATTGGCGGCCATCTTGGATTTTTTTGCGTGATAGTTGACAAGGTCTTAGAACATGAAAATCCTCAAAACAAAAATGTCATTTTGAACTCGAAAGTCAAGTTTGTGTGTCCGATGTGCACCCAGGCGTGATGTATAATCATGATAATTGAGACTTTATCTGCTATTTTGGCGGCCATTTTGTTTTGCAATTTTAAAAGAGAAAAACTAAAAATATAGCTTGGCATGGGGCAGATTTGGAATCAGCATATCCGAATTGTGTAAAAACAACTACATGACAAATTCTACTAAGAAATGCCTTACAAACTTTAAGAATGCCTCTTTTTGAAAAATAGGCCCTGACTATTATGTTATGGGCCTACAAAAAATATTTTACTCTTTTAATACGGTGGTCGTCTTTAATTCCGGTTAGCATATTATGCCATGCAAAGTCAAACAGCGGCATTTTTTTATTTCCAAGTATTAGGCAGTTACTACTCTGTGCTTTTCTAACGTTAATTCTGTAATTTATGTCTTCTCGTAGGCCTACGTCTTTGCAGATCAACATCAAATCTATCATTTCCAAAGGCAAACCGCAGTGACGGCTCTTTTAAGTGGGCCAAAAGCAGTATATGCTTACTTGTAAAGTGAGCAGATACTGCCTCTTAGCTTTGCACGACAGTAATGCTATGTGCCCTTGCATTGCAGTAATTTGTTGATACTTCTCCTCTTCAGGAAAGCATCAAGTCCATCAGAGATGACTACAGTTCCATGGTGGAGAAGGTGGAGAGGCTAGAGAGGGAGACGGCCAGCTGGAGGGAGATTGTGGAGTGGCCCGTGTTTGACGACAAGTTCAGACCCAACAATGACACCATGCTCATAGACGAGTCAAAGACATATCTGGGTAGATATCTATACATCATCATAGTGATTGTCGAATGTGTCCGTAAATCAGTACAGGACACTGGCGTTTTTCATGTTATTAGAAAGAAGCATCAGAGGCTTTTTTCTAACATTGACGCGGTCTTCCCCTGTCGTTACACAAAGGCCCAGCCCATTTCATTGTAACCAGCCATTCACACATTTTTGCAACTTGTTACAGTAATATTTACATGCTACAAAATGCTGTATAAAAGTTAAAAATGGCGTCAAATTTGAAGTAAGAATGGTCCACTTGTCAGCAAGTATTTACCAGTTAAAAAATGTAAATATTATGAATGTGCTTTTCATATCAGATTGTTATGAAGCCTTCGGCATGGGACAGGACAAACAAGGCATCTACACACTGAAGCCTAGCGGTGCTCAGAAACCATTTTTCGCCTACTGTGAGGCAGAGGGATGGACGGTGATAATGAGGAGATTTGACGGTGAAACAGATTTCTTCAGGTCCAGTCAAATATTATTATGATTTGGTTGTAACAGACAAAATGAGTTGTTTATAGGATATATAGCTTGATACTGCTGGCTGTGACAGGGCGTCTTGTAGGCCTACCCAGTAAACACAAAACATTCGTATAAAAAGTATGCAATGTTGGACCAACGTCGAATACGACATTATATAAATTTTATACAAGTGCTTTGTGTTTACTGCCTATATGTGTGTTTTATGCAGTCGACTGTTTTCGTATGTCAACCGTATTATCTTAACGTTTAAATAAAGTTTTGTCTCCCATTGAAAACATGCAGTCGACTGTTTTCGTATGTCAACCGTATTATCTTAACGTTTAAATAAAGTTTTGTCTCCCATTGAAACAATCCTACTTTCTTTACATTGATTTTATTTACAAACATGCCAAGCAAAGATACGTACGGTTTTTAAAAACAAATAATATTGTGCCTCTTATTTTATTGCCATATATTATTAAAGAAGTCATTCCCAAAGAGTGAGACATACTCACTCCCTCACTCCCTCACTCACTCACTCACTCACTCACTCACTCACTCACTCACTCACTCACTCACTCACTCACTCACTCACTCACTCACTCACTCACTCACTCACTCACTCACTCACTCACTCACTCACTCACTCACTCACTCACTCACTCACTCACTCACTCACTCACTCACTCACTCACTCACTCACTCACTCACTCACTCACTCACTCACTCACTCACTCACTCACTCACTCACTCACTCACTCACTCACTCACTCACTCACTCACTCACTCACTCACTCACTCACTCACTCAATAATATCACGCTGTAATTTTACAGGGGCTGGAGTGATTATAGCGGTGGATTTGGGGAGCTTACTGGTGAGTTCTGGCTGGGTCTTGAGCAGATTCACCTGCTCACCAGAGACGAGATGCATGAGGTGGTGGTGGAGATACTGGGCTGGAACAATAAGCTGTACAAAGCTCGGCACCCAGGGTTCATGGTGGACAGCGAACTCTCTGATTATGAAGTAAGTCATGCCTCAATTTAACCCTCACAACAAAGATTTTTGTATAAACCATGGATACTAAATTGTTTGTTTTTTCAATTTGATCATCATAAATGTCTTAGTTGGCTCTTACCGCTTCATTTGTTATGGGTGTACGGCCATTAGAAATAGTTTAATTCTTTTAATGCGGGGACCGTCTCTATACGTCAGAATCTGACGTCTACAGACGTCAGATTCTGACGTATAGAGACGGTCCCCACGTTGAAAGGGTCAACATCTAAACTTTCAGATCTCCAGTGTCTACTGCAATGATGTGCATTGCAGATATTTACACACACACACACAAAAAGATTAATTATACTGATACAGCTCAGCAGCTTTAACCAGTTGTTGAAAGTAAAAAAATAACGTCTTAAACATTGAAGAGTTCATACACTTTGAAACCTAAATTTAAATTTAAAGTAGGCCTACTCGTGGTAGCGCTGCCAAAAACTGGAAATGTGTTTAATGTAGAGATTTTCAGGTTAAAAGAGGTAGGGCATTGTGTCCCGCTCTGGGCAGCTGTGTGGCGCTGTATTGTGCTCGTGGTTGTGCCCATTTTACCACACCAACCTCCAATAGCCCAATAGCGTCCATCAGGGATTTATTTGTATGCAAGACACGGGCCATCCCGGTTAACACAAAGCATTTGTATAACATTTGTACAACCTCGGCCCAACGTCGAATGGCCCAACATTGTACTAATGTTATACAAGTGTGTTGTGTTTACTGGGATGTGGTCACTAGAAAAAGATTGGTGGTCGATGAGGGTGCCTGTTCACCATGTTCATAGCAGATATACGACATGGGCCTACGCAACGAGATATAAAATTGTTGTAAATGATAGCGTCATCAGTCATTCATTGAATCTCTACGGTGTACCCTCAAATTGAATATCGGCTATTCCGGTACCGAAGCATCTAGGGTGCCTGATCCTTTCAGCGCTGGGATCGACTTTGGAATCTGACATCTGTAGGTGACAGATTTGTGAGATTCTTGCGTCTGAACAGGCTAATGTCGATCTGAAGGAGTAAAATAGACCCATAACGTAGTTATTCAAATGAAGTGGAAAGAGCTAATTAGATTAGGACCTTTGTGGTGATTTTAAATTGAGAAAACCCCTTTAGTCGCCATACAAAATATATCAGGCATTTAGGGGTTGAAGCATAGTGTTTTAGCTCACATGGCAGGATTACCTAAACACAATAAACCACCGTGGCTCGAAAAAAATTGTGCTGGTGTCAAGTGAGGTGATCGCATCTACACAACGCAGATGTCACAAAAAACGTGGTTATCACGAACATCGTCAAACTGGGGCGTTGTGCAGACGTTACCTCGGCGCTGGGGCTGAAAGCTGGGACAATGTACACAAACGTGTTTGTCCACAGGGGGTGGGGAGGTGGTAAGTGTTTATAAGTTGGTGGGAGGTTGTTTTTAGGTCCGCAGGTTGCTGTTGAGAAAGTAAGATTTGTGTCTCTTGGTGATGATTAAAGCCAGTACACAACGCTGCCGCAACGTTTTGCATACGTTGCGGTAATTCAACCGTCGCGGCACTGGGAACCACACAATTATAGGCCTACTCCAGTCATAAAACTCGGCACTGGGAATCACACAAGTATACTCCAGTCATAAAACTGTCCTAAGACACATGTATAAATGACGGGAGTAGGAAATTGGCACGCTGTTTGTCTCACAGTGCAGTGATGTATGATTATTATATGGACATCGAGTGAAAGAAAATTATTGTAATGTTAGCGATCCTTAAATAATTTAAAATTTCACCCACTTGAAGTTGTGTCTCGCTACCGCGACCCACAACTTCAAGCGGGTGACAATCACTCATATAAAATTTTGTTAAATTTCAGACCAAATATTTTCAAATAGTGATGTTTGAACACGTCTGAACACTAATTTCTGGCTGTCCACCGCATCATAATTAATTTGATTAAATTTTTAGAGTTTTGTTTTCAAAGATGTATTCAACTCTCAATTCCGCTTGTTTAGCATTTCATCACTTCTAAATGATAAACTTATAGACCAGTCACTAACATGCGGATTGAAATTTGCCAAGTTATTTTTACCACTTGCCGTTGGTGGAACTGCAAACGGTGGAAATTCGGATTTAATGATGCTTTATATTGTTAATGATGCACATTATAAAATAACTCATCAGCAGTGAAATGGAATGTGCCAAACGTACAAACGTATGCCTGTCACTCATGAGTTTGGGGTTTAGCCATTTATTCTGCCATTTATTCATTCATTCGCTCGTCCTTTCACTCGCTCATTTGTCGTTCGTTTATTTGTTCATGTGAATTGCTACCGAGATTCCCACCCAAAGTTAGCAAAATAGTGGTATACAATAATTACTGATCATCACAGTTGTCTTCTTTGTACCTTTCCAGCTTCACATTGGTAACATGACGGAGGGGAACTACCAGGACGAGTTCGGGCAGCTGAACGGCCTCAAGTTCACCACGAGGGACAGGGACAACGACCTGTGGCGGAGCAACAACTGTGCGGACTACTACAACGGCGCCTGGTGGCTGCAGAACTGCGGGTGGGATCCCAACAGGCGCTGGTGCAACGGCAGGGGCTGCATGATGTACGGGGATGTGAACGCTAAGAAGATGGTGATCAAGATCCGGTCCATGGGGGACCTCACGTCAGCCGCCAAGAGGCCAAGGCCTTCTGATGTGAAGCTCAAGAAGGAGAAGAAGAGGGGAAGGGGACGAAAACCCAAGACGGGATAGACATCATTACAAACGCTGACGGGCAAGGGTGCGGGGAACCAATAGGCCATACCCTTTCGGTGCCCAATTACCCCCATACAACGCTGAAATATTTGCATAGAAACCATGGAACCAAAGTGTTCTTTTCAATTTGAAATGATCATGAATGTCTTAGTTAGCTCTTTCCGCTCCATTTCAATACCTATGTTATATGGGTCTACGACCATTATATTTAAAAAAAAAATTCAGTACAGGGATCATCTTTAGACGTCTGAATCTGACGTCTACAATCTGACGTCTGAAGACGGTCCTCTGGATGTCCAGTTAATGTACCCCCTTGAAATAGTAGTAGTATTTTGCGGTATTTGCTCATCTAGGCACAAAATATAACTTATCAGACGTGCTATTTTTTTGTAAAATTTCAACATCTTTCTTTAATTTGTAGCCGGAAATTGCATCAGCAATTCCAGTTAAACATGTTAAAATGAAGGAAATTGCAAACATTATTCAGCAGTTCAAACATTTTGCATTCGAAATTATGACGCTTGAAAAAGTATCTTTTTAATGGGAACTATGGTAATATATTTTAATATTATTGCTATCATTAGGATCGTTAAGCATGAATAACAGTTAGCATGATGTGAAAGCATGTTATACAAGTTACATGATGGCATATTACCATTGCCCTATACTACGTGTAGTAAATATACGGAAATACCGCTGAGAATCTCAACAAACACAAAACATTTGTATAACATTCGACGTTGGTCCAAAATTCTACACATGTTATACAACTGTTTTGTGTTTGCTGGGTTTATGCAACTTTAATTATCCTTTACCAGTTTACCTGTTTACACGGCCGAGTATTAATTTTATAAAAACACAAAATCATGCCTACTCTGTGCGTAATAGGCGTGTTCATCATTGCTCTCACGATGCACGGAGGCCGAGCACAGAGACGCCATTCCTTTTCTATGTACAATACGACGATTTTATAGAAGCAATCGCGATTACTTACTGATAACATTTTATTTTGACATTTTATCTGTGTTGTAATCGCAATAAATATGTTTTCACTTACGGTTTGTGTATGCTAATTTATCAAAGATTGTGCTAATCCTTATCCTGTTAAATCAAATAATTTAAATTTTCAGCCACTTGAAGTTGTGGATCGCGGTACTTCAATTGGCTGGACATTTCTGATATTTGTTTAATTTGACTCCCAGCATTTGCAAATATTGCCGTTTAACCCTTTGAGTCACAACCGCGCTTGAAAGCGCGCTCAATACATAAATAGTGAAGCATACATATATATTAGGCATAAATAGTGACGTCACACACAATGTGTAAAAGAGCACACTTGTGACGTCATATCTTTTCCTGCTCATTTTGTGTCGCCATATCTTTTATTCTCTCACCTGCTTATTTAGACACGTGCCTGTTTCGCAAACTAGAATAATGACTCCCGGATTCAGCACAGTCATGTAGTCATCATGAATAGGCCATACGTCTACCTTCTAAGGAAATAGACAGAAAGTATTCAGACGGCATCTGCGGTATTTTACAAGCCAGAGTGTTCCCGACGATGGAAATATTTGATGGCGACATAATATAATACACATAATATGTTGAGTTTTACATAGTTAACAACCGTGAATTATTGTGCAGTGGACAATGAAATTATGCCAAATAAGCATATATCTGTATATTGCTAATATGTCACTATATTGTCACTTTATCTACCCCAGTGACATTGTAACACTTCTAAGAGTATGCTAACTTTATATTTTGCCTAAATAATGATGTGACTCAAAGGGTTAAACAGTTATTTCATTCCCAATAACTGTGATTTAATCGACTAGTACAACGGATTTAAAACAACTATTGTCACGATCAGCAGGCAAAGGGTTAATATTCAACTATTGTCGTGATCAGCAGACAAAGGGTTAATATTCAACTATTGTCGTGATCAGCAGGCAAAGGGTTAATATTCCCTGATCACAAGGCTATCAGCTCTGTGACACCTCATTGGTATTATAACTATGGAATTTTATTCTGTATTTTCCATCCGTATTAACCCTTTAACCGCCGGTGTCGCATATATTCGGGTTTTCATTTTATATTAGCACATCAAGTACCACCTTTTGAACATGTTAAAGATAAAATGTGACATCAATCAGCAATATTTGAAAACAGATTACCTCTATTTTGTTAAATCTGAATAATTTTCATTCACTTGAAGTTGTGTCTCGCGTCAGCGAGACACAACTTCAAGTGGTTTAAAATTCAGATTGAATAATATGGCGGTTAAAGGGATAATAACAACACTGGACTACATGTTATTAGCTGTAGTTTTGGCCAATATACAGCGAGGATAGGGCCCTAGCTTTGATGTAAGACCTGAATAAAACAAATCTTCAGTCTATCTTAGGACAACTGAATTTTTGTGCATGTACACACAAAATGTAATCAACTAACCATGGTAACCTGATTTTTTCAAAGAAAAACTATGTTACTGCAATGTGTTTAAGACAAAATATTGTTTGTTTACAAAATTCCTCACTCCGACACTTTCTGGTATTCGAGATCCACCCAAAACTAGTCCAACAAACACGAGACGTTGAAACCACGTTGTTTTACTGATGGCCAGCGTCGCAGCTTAACATTATTCAGTTAAGCGGTGCAGGGCCCATCCCACTTAGAATATGAAAATTAACCCTTTAACCGCCGGTGTCGCATATATTCAGGTTCTCATTTTTTATTAGCACATTAAGAATCACCTTTTAAACATGTGACAAAGATAAAATGTGACATCAATCAGCAATATTTGAAAACAGTTGATTATCTCAACTTTCTCTCATTCCCACCAGGAAAGTGAGGATAGTCTTTAATTTTCTAATGAAAATGAAAGAAAGTTAAGTCTTCATTTTAAGATTCTCAGTGGGAATATGGGGCTCAGACTCCAATCATTGCACATTACTGTTTGCGGCCCTGATGGAAATGGCTGCTGGATCAGTCGAGATATTGAAAATCGCATCTGGAAGCAATTTGTTCCTAGGCTGAGGGACCAAAGCTGCAAAAACAATAAGAGTACACCTTAAAGGTGGAGTTTAGATAATAACGATTGGGCAAAAATAACTTGATGGAGGTTACAGAAATAGAAAACGCAAATAAATATGTCATATCTGGAATTCCCCTCACATTTCAAAACAAATGTCTTCAAGGTGTTGGTCATAATGTCATAAAGTAAAGGAAACCAGCATCTTACCTGGCCAACGTGAAAACCTTGCTGGTAAAATCTGAATGAACTTCTCTAATTTGTAAATATATGTCTTCATCGTGAAGGAAGAAAAAAAACCCGCATATATCATGAGAAATTGCCCTGAAAACGTTTTCAAAAGTTAAGAAAAGATACTTCAATATTTACAAATATATATTTAAAAGTTATTTTTCATCCATAGGGAGCTTTTAAATGGATACTATCTGGCGATAGATTCGAGTCATGGGAACAATTCACATGCGTTTCCAGAAAGTTCAATTCCTCACAATGAATAGACTTTGTTGCTGATACTGATATTGTATAGTGAAAGCTTGCTTCAAGCTCGCTATAATTGTAACAAGGCCCGTCGGCGACGGAAATAGGCCTCAGCCTCTAATCATCGTTTACAAGTGAAGAACATTATTGAAATTGTCCAAGAACTGGTTATGAGTAACATGCATATTACAAATTTGAGCAGGATACATGGGAAACCTTTGAAGTTATCGCGCCCAAACAGCAAGATTATTAACGTCAAACGTCATTTTGAATATTTTTTTACTTTCAATGTGTATATTACAGATATTGTAGTCAATGATGGTCGCAAGTCAGCATTTTTTTATATCAGGAAGTTGCCATTAAGAGGGTATATATATATATCCCTCACTGAAACCATACATTTCGTTTTTAAGTATTTCTTGGACTGGTATATAATGTTCCAAGGGCTGATGTAGGAATGCTGCGAATAGATTTTATGAAATATCCATGTAGAATTTTGTTTGACTCTTTGTATTTTATGTGTTTTTCTCTAGCAAAAAAGTGACCCATTTTTCGCGCGCGGCTGCTCTAAAACTATGTTCTTGGGGTTTCGAAAGGGACACAGCCCCTTCGCCGTAAACGGTGATGGCACACGGTTGAGACAATGACTCATTTTGCTTCTCTTGTGCACGGTTGTGTTTTCTGCCCGCCATCTTGAATTTATGCAAATATGGACCGAATGTACAGTACTTAAAAAAGTTGAAATCATATTATTTTTCGGATCAGAAAAGTTAAAGAAGTGTACAAATGATATTCCAAATTATGCCAATTTTGAAGGTTAGACCATCTAACTATCTGGCACGGTTTGTCCGGTATCAGGCATATTAAAGTTAATTATGGCCGATAATCGACCATTTTGAATTTGATGGAGTTGAAAATTTTCAGAGCATATCCCTACCTGAAACCGCACATTTTGTTTTGTAGTAATGGTCTAGCTATATGCATGGCACGGTTTGTCAGATATCAGGCATATTACAGTTAATTCTGGCTTATAATCGGCCATTTTTAATTTGATCAAGTTTAAATTTATTAGAGCATATCCCTACCTGAAACTGCACATTTTGTTTCATAATAATGGTCTAGCTATTGGGTCGGGTTTTCCAGATATTACGCATATGAAAAAAATAGTGGCCGATAATTGGTCATTTTGGCCGGCATGACCTAGTTTCTGTCCGATTCTTGCCCAATTTCAAACTCATCCAAACTATTGGTGAAATAGATATATGGTAAAAAATTTGGAGCGAGACATAGAAAAATGTTGAGTGAATCGCGTTAACGAGAAAATTTGTCGATCAGAATTTGCCGCAGGTCGGCCATTTTGAATTTGATCAAGTTGAAATTTCTCATGGTATATCCCTACCTTAAACTGCACATTTTGTTCAATAGTAATGGTCTAGCTATCTGGTCTGGTTTTCCAGATATTACGCATATTAAAAAAATTATGGACGATAATCGGCCATTTTGGCTGCCATGACCTAATTTCTGTCCGAATCTTGCCCAGTTTCGAAATCATCCGAGCTATTAGTGAAATGAATGTATGGTATGAATTTTGGAACGATACGTTAAAAAATGTTGAGTGAATCGCGTTAACGAGAAAAATTGTCGACCTGAAAAAAGTCAATGTCATAGGGGTCACAGCAAGGTCAAATGTGAAATGAGTCAAGCTTTAGTCATGATTAACCTCTCTGTGAAGTATAATGTGCATTCCAGTTACGCGAAACAAGTTATAGTGCTAAGAGTGGCGGACAGACGGACGGACTCGCCTGGTGACGACAATAGGCATCCGCCATAGTTTTGGCTGAGGCCTAAAAATGAGTAGGCTATAAAATTGGTAGGCCTACAGTACAGGGTTAAGTGTAAACACGTCTTTTAACCATTCTGACCTCAAAGTGGTGGTTGACCCGAGCGACATTTATTTGTGTAGAAGGCTTTTAACTCTCTCGCCACCATTAATACATAAACAACACGTGCTTGTTAGCAGGGTTCGTAATAGTGGTTGTCCGGTTGTCCAAGACAACCAAAAATCGTCACGGACAACCAAATATGAACCTTTGGAACATTTTGGTTGTCCGTACGGACAACCAGGTTTATCCCCGAAACAATTTTGCCACTGAACATGCTGACATACGCCGTACCGTGATCCGCGGCACACGGCAGAGTAGCGTCATATCAGAGACAAGAGTTAACTTGAATCATGTCTGCTGTCATGTGCGTCTGACTGTTGACGATGCCTTGTGGTAGAAACACAGTATTTAAATTTTAGGACTAAACAGAACAATTACTTTTCTTGAAAAAAACTTAACATGCGACATTGGCAATGAATCAGTGCTGAAGCCACATGTAAACTTATATTCATTGATATCGCAATGCCTACACACATTCCTCTAGTCAGTGGGGAATCCCCACTTTTCCGTTTCCTGGGGCTGTTTCCTTTATCGTCCTCCCTCCCCTTCCCTGTCATTATGACTTGTGTGTTACACTTGCAGTTATGTTTGATAATCAACGTTTGATAGGGGGAATCGCAACAAAAAGGAACAGCATGCACGTGCAGTTGCTGTACGGCCCGTACCGGTACATTCATATGGTAGATGATAGATCGTGAGATACTGATCTGCATTGTCATTCGCAACATTTATGCAAATTGTATTTCACTACTTTTAAGCATGAATATAGTTAATATTCCATGTTTTAACGGATCTTATCCCAATTAGGATTGCCAGTCCAATGCTGCCAGCTGATTCAATAGTGGTCTGATGTTGTCTGTATTGACCCACGCTGGGCCAGTTTCTCACAACAGTGTATGTCTATCCCTGTCAACGCTGCCGCCGTTATCGCGTCAAATATAGCATTGCTAAGAATCAAAGCCACCTTTGAAGACTGCAGTCATGTAGGCCTAGTTTGAATACATTAAGCGATCTATATTAGAAAACGAAATTGATTTACAAACATAAAGGTCTACATAATATTATTAGTGACACTAATTAACTGCACAAACAAAAAAAATATATGTAAGAAAAAATAGCTCGAAGTCTGTTAACGCTGCCAAATTTTGAAGGTCGTAAGACGTGTTAAACAGAAAGTTGGTCGTCACAGGTCGATAACAATATAGGCCTAGGCACTAAAACTAATCCGTACAAAAAAGTAGTCTGTTGCTGGCAAAATATCACTCTTTCCGGGATTAGGCTTAGCTAGGAGCCGCCCTAAGCAAAGGCATGCGGACAACCAGAAAATCGGGCGGACAACCACATTTTGAGAATGTGGTTGTCCGTTGGACAACCAGACTTTCAGCCCTTATTACGAACCCTGGTTAGCATAATTTTATTATCGAATTCATTTTGCAAAAAGCATAATTACACAATTTATATACAATGATACTTGCAACGCTGTACACAAAATGTATGGGACTGATAATAATGACTGTGTATGTCTACTGTTCATTTAAGGCACAAGCTATGTAGACAGAAATACGTATAACTACAAACAAACATTTTCGCCATCATCGTGGGACACATTAAATGGGGTGTCAGTAATTATGTAAATTAAATGGATTCCCTGACATTTCCCAGCAAATCCGTCGAGTTGAGTTCGAATATCTGATGTATCCGTGCTAATCCAATGCTGAGTCAGCTAACAATAACACTGATAAATATCGCACGCTGACCCTTTTAACCGCCAAGTTATTTAACCCTTTAACCACCGGTCCCGCATATATTTGTTTTTTTTTACTCAATTACTACCGCATTCAGTACCGCCTTTTAAACATGATAAAGCCATAATGTGACATCAATCAGCACGATTTCAAAAGAGTTCACCTCCATTTTAGCAAATCTGAATAAGTTTCACTCACTTGAAGTTGTGGATCGCGTCAGCGAGACACAATTTCAAGTGGGTGAATATTACAATTGAAATTTTCTGCGGTTAAAGGGTTAACTGGAATTTTCACTCACTTGAACTTGTATCGCGCTGACGCGATCCACAACTTCAATTGAGTGAAAATTAGGCAGATTTGACAAAATGGAGGGTAACTGTTTTTGAATCTTGCTGATAGACTTCACGTATTATTTTGAACATTTTTAAAAGGTGGTACTTATACTCGCCGTCAAATTAACCTGGATCGCATGATTTTCGGCGATGTCTCCGTCAATTCTAAACCGCTTTTCTTAAAATTTTGCAAAGGCCATTTCCTATTCAATTCCTAACAGCCCTGAAAATTTCGTAAAATTATATAGCGTATTTCAAAAGTTAGACCATTTGAAATGTAATGATTTGAAATGACGACGTCCCTCTATCTATAACCCCAATAAACTAATTCTAGAATTTTATTACATGGCAAATGGTCTAACTTTTAAATATTTAATATTATTTTTCGAAATTTTCTTGCCTACATCCCCACCCCACCCCAGTTGGGATTTTAATAGAAAATGGCCTCAGCAAAATTTCACGGAAATCGGTTCAAAATTGACGGAGAAATCGCCGAAAATCATGCGATCCTGTTTGATCCTTTTTAATTTGACGGCAAGTATAATGTGTTATTTTAATGTGTTATTTTAAATAGTGAAAACCAGATAGGCCTATAACCGGGGCCAGTGGGTAAAGTGGCCGATCAGTAGGTCGCAACAAACACCGTGGATACTTATGATCAGTGCGAGGGGCCTCTTGTACGCCATGTGCACCGATGCGTGTAGCTGCCACACCGGATTTCTGTCTTCGGATTCGTGATACAGTCATAACAAAGGTGAATGATTATATCTTCAGATTCATCATGAAATCATAGAAAATATAGGCATACGTGCCCAGCAGTGAATGAATAAGCCAAACTATCAATTGTCGCTGATAAAAGCATATAATAAATTCGGAAGTCCAAAACTTCAATGCTCATTAAATAGCTTATGTTTGACTAATTTTACCATGTTTACCAGATTCCCCTGATTCTTAAGTAAAAATGGAAATATTCCTGCTCATATAGGCCTAATGAGGTTTTCCGCAGTGATATATATCCGCAGCACATACAGGATGGCTCATAAATGCATTGGCCTCGTATCATTTTAATGTTGAACCAACATCGGAGAGGTTGACACAAAATGAAACAGTGTTAAACAACATAGTACTTGCTAGGAACAGTCAAATTCAGGGCTTGTTCATTGATATTAAGTCACCTTGGGTATGACAGGGTGTAGCTGTCACTTAACTAAGTGGCAGATACCCCCTTTCATATTCAAAGGGATGATTAATTAAAACTGCATCAGTTAGCATGATTCCATCCATGTTTTGCCTTTTTCTCTTCTCCAAATAATTGATATATCCCTCTAGCAGTCCCTCTAGCATCATCGTTCAGTAACAGATATATATGAAGCTCAAATATCCTGAAAACAACTGCACTGATTTTAATGTGAGGGAATTCCTCATTAATCTGGTTGTTGACCGGTCACCAATATCCACTTCAGAGCTCACAGACAGCAGTGAATGTGCAAACGGGCAGGTGACGCTCTTTTGTAACTAATCTCATGATAATCTCATGTGTGACTCATCTTCTGCAGTGATAGTGTGAAAATATGCTGATAAATACTAAATTATGCACTCAGTGGTTCTGATTGTATCAGTCATGACTAATTTGTGATATTTTACATGTATTTGACATTTAAACATACCACATTTAATATAATACATCATGATTGATATAACACTATGAAAGTTTGTACTGAAGTGTGAAGGAAAATAAGATACAGCACCAGGGCGAGTATTCTCGTACAAGTGACAATATATCGTAGGCTTTGGATTGGTCGAGATGGCCATCTCGACCAATCCAAAGCCTACGATATATCCTAACTTGTGCGAGAATACGATATTTATTTGTGAATACGACATATGTTTACTTGAAAATTAAACAGGTACTGCTGTTTTTGTTTGCATATAAGTCACCCGTGATTCAGTGAACATTATTGATAGACGAGAACACTGGCATACCTACATCTGCTTTATACAGGTTATATCAACTGAACTGCTAGTGAGATGTCTCTCAAATTGCTTCAGACCATTTCACCAACGTCCGCTAATCTATCACATTGCAAAATATACACTGTCACTCCCTGATTATAAAATTGCATATAGGAGATATTTGTTACTATAAACCTGGAAATATGGGCCCTCGTTTAATATTAACCCTTACAACGCTGAAATATTTGTGTATATTTTATGGAGACTAAAGCGTGTTTTTTTCAATTTGAAATCATCTTAAATGTCTTAGTTATCCCTTTCCGCTTCATTTGAATACCTATTTTACTGGTCTACGACCGTTAGAGATAATAATTCTTTCAGTATGGTAATAATTATTAATTATTATTAATTATATTGACTATTAATTGTTATAATAATAATACTTGTAGCGTGCGGACTATCGCTATACGCCAGATTCTGACGCATAAAAAGACGGCCCCCGCGCTGGATGGTTAAAAAATGCCAATGTTTCTCTCCACCGAAAAGAGTGTTCCTATGAGTAGATTAGTATTGACGTACCTCAGTATATCAGCCAATATTAATCCCGACCCAATCCTTTTTTTACCAATTGGATCGCCAAAGTTTAAATCCTCCAATATTTCTCGGTTTAGAGTTGGCACCTTCGTAAATCATTATCCTGTATGCATGCTAAGGCATAGCAGTCACGGTATTATATGAAATACACATAATTATCTGTATTAAGAATTTTTAAATATTTCAGGCATAGAGTTCGTCAGTTTTGTGAATCGTTGGTCATATGCAGGCCAGAAATCTTTGTAGAGCGTGGAGGTTTCATACCCAAAGACATCCAGAAGTTTGCGATTGACCTGGCCAAATCTGAAAGCAAAAGTAAATGAGTTTTCACAATTTGTCACAACACATATTGTCAACGCTTACATAGTATTACTGCAGCTCTAAGGGACATGGTGCGCTCTTTCACCAATCTTGAGCATGACTGTATTCGTGTTGACTCCTCCCCCCCCTAACCCGTCAAACACGACACGTTGAAACAATGATGTTTTAATGTTGGCCCAACGTCTGCGACGCTGGCCCAACATTAAAACATCATTGTTTCAACGTGTCGTGTTTGCTGGGAAGTTATCTTATTTAATTTTTCACCCACTTGAAATTGTGTCTCGCCACTCAAGCCTAGAGAGGTGGGGGTTGAAATATTTTTGTATAAACCTTGGAGACTATAGGTTTTTTCAATTTCCAATCATCATAAATGGCTTAGTCAGCTCTTTCCGCTTGATTTGAATATCTATGTCATGGGTCTAAGATCATTATAAATATTCATGATCTGACGTCTATAGACGCTGATAGGGTAACCAACTCACGGCATTAGATTAACATTGGAGAAGACCCTTCAGATTAATATTGTGCGTGTATGTTGAAACCAAGGATTACATTATTTTCTTGGTAGTCTCTGCCTTCTGTTTGAAACACATACGACCATCCCTCTCGCACAATATTAGCTCAAACCAAAAAACCTAAGCACCGGTGAATAATAAATGAAAAAAAACACTCACTACTTCTAATATATAGCAATAGCGTGTGTTGGGATAGCAATGCGTTAATTTTAGTGACAGGTGGGCATTTGAGCCCTACCGGGGTCATTTGATCTCTAGGCGGAGCAAATGATTCAGGTAGGGCCCAAATTTCACAAAGGCCTCGAATTAACACATTTTCCGACCAAACACGCTGTATTACTATTAATATCACAATTAATATAGTTCCTAAAATCATGACATCCACCACTAACATAGATTTGACCATAGGGCGTAACTCTTATAACGCTGGAATGTGTTTGTATAAGCCATGGATACCGAAAGGTTTTTTTTCAATTTGTTAGCTCTTTCCACTTTATTCAAATATCTATGCTATGGGCCAACTGCCATTATAAATATTCAATTCTTTCAGTGCGGGGATCGATTTCGAAAGTCAGATTCTGACATCCAATTCTGGCGTCCAATTCTGACGTCCATAGACGTCAGATTCTGACGTCCAAATGCGATCCCTGCACCGAAAGGGTTAAATTTATGATAGTGTGTGAATATACTACATTATGCCATATATTGTCCCCTACTGATACTCATCTGCTGTTATTTTAATCATTCACCTTTTATAATTCCCCCCAAAAGGTAAGGACAAACTACATGTATAGACTGTTAATAAGGTGCATCTGGGAATAGGTTAATAATATTGCGTGCAGAAATGTTAACATATACCAAGGCCCACTATTATTTAGTAAATCTTGAAAACATTCATTCCATTGAAGCTATAGATCGTCGACATGCTCTTAACTGGATAAAAGCTCCAATTAAATGACAAAAAACAAGAGGGCTGTATAAAGACAATACCCTGACTAAAGTTGTATTGTCAAGCCCTCCCTAGCTGTATTCTCCCTTGGGTCATGGGTTCTGTATCGTATCTTGGCCGGTACGATACAGAACTCTATGTCAGACTGATAGGCGGGACCTAGACGGGGCACCTGTCTGGCACTCCGCTTCTAGACGGTTGAGCTGGATGTTGTTTATAGACTCCAGAAATTCAAACAAAATGGCCGCCTTTTATACTGTTCATACCAGCTCGATTCGAATTTTAAATTGTTTATATTTCCCTGACGTGACCTTAAAAACCTACTAACGGTGGCGGCCATACACTTTTTCGGCGTCACAAATTGATTGTACACCACTAGACAGTCAGATGAGGGTGTGCATACATCACGCTGGTGCCTCGCCTGTTTTTTCAATAGGGAGCTTGTCAATGTTGACTATGCGGGACCATACATTTTTAGCCATGATATAATCTATAAGTATATACTAGGTTAAAATTATGTCAGAAAAGAGAATGCAAAAGAATGAAATAATTGGTCCACCAAATTAGAAATAATAATATTCTATATAAGGGGCGTCATTCTTTCGTCATTTTTTCTCATAAACAAAATTATTACATTTTTCTCGTTGAATGTAAACTTCACATAAATTAATGCTCATATTTTTTAAACATCGTGTTATGATATTATTGCATATTGGTCAAATCAACACGACATGTAGGCCTGTATATAATAAATAGTTATTACTAATACCAAATGTGAAAATAATTGACTTACTTATTAACACTTTCAGGCCTGAATTTACCATTGTCATCTTCATCCACTACAAGCCGCAAATGGCTGTCGCAATTCTTGACTTGTAGTGGATGAAGATGATTTGATGTGGTTTAAAAATTAAAGAAAATTTCCATGTATTAGTAAAACAGTTTCATGGAAATTTTCATTCTAAAACCCTTAGTTGTAGGAATATGAAGTATGTTTTCACGGATGTAAAATGATGCTTTAATGCATCGTCATGCTTAAAAAGTTAGGTGATTGTCAACATTATTATCTGCGAATCGTTCAGCATCTAGTGATCAAATCGATTTACCTGCAGTTTACGTAGATATTTTGATCAAAACAAACTTTGTGAAGCTTGATGGAAACAACTGCCCTTATTTATCAGTTGTTTGTCTATCAATATATTATTGCTATCAATATATTATGTCGTAGTAGAAAAAAGTATAAAAATACTACCACCACATGCCCCTGTTCTACGCAAATACTTACGTCGCCAGCAACAATGGTTCAGTGCCATTTTACTTTTGACATTTGCATGCACTTAAGCCTAGATGTTTAAACAAATAAAAGTAAATACAAGATCGATTATCAACCTAGAACCATCGCAACAATTGCACGCATTTAGACATTAGTTTGTACTGAAGGAAAAGTCACAGAATACGGACCACGAAAATTTGATCGAGCAGCAAGAAGAGAACATCATTGTCATTTCCCATCTTAAGTCTTAAAGCGCTACATAAAAAATTAAAGTTGAATTTGTGTCTCGCTACCGCGACCCACAATTTCGAGAGGGTGAAAATTAGTCATATTTGTCTAATTTGAGACAAAACAATGTTTAAAAACACATTTTATTTCCAATGACCGTGATTTAATCAGCTATTAAAACATATAAAACACGACTATATGCGTCCTAAGGCTTAGCGGGTAATATTAATCCACTTAGCCCTTAATCCTTTAAGGCTCACGATGCATTAAAGCATCATTTTACATCCCTGGAAACATATTTAATTTTCCTATGACTAAGGGGTTTAGAACGAAAATTTCCATGAAACTAGTTTACCAATACATAGCAATTTTCTGTAATTTTTAAACCACATCAAATCATCTTCATCCACTACAAGTCGAGAATTGCGACAGCAATTCCCGGCTTGTAGTGGATGAAGATGACAATGTTAAAATCAGGCTTGAAAAATGAAATGAATCGGGCTTTAGGCCACCTTTGTGCACATATAGGCTAAACTGGGCCAGGAGAACCTCCTGAGGATGGTGAGATGATTGAGATGACACTGTCCTCCAGACACAGGATTCGAAATTTGAGCCCTGGCGGTCTGAGGCCGAGCACGCTACCTCTCGGTCACGGAGGCTCCCCACAATACTGACTTTCACACGTGGATGGGGAAGAAACATTTTTGTTTCTTTCAAACCGCCGAGACCGGGAACCGAACCCCGAACTCTGGCGTGGAAGGCAGCGGTGCTAACCACTACCCTAGGGCCCCCGCCCCAGGCTTGAAAGAGTTAAAGCTCTGAATTAACTTGTAACCAAAGGTTTTTCTATATTTGAAATCATTATAAATGCCTTCGTCAGCTCTCTCTGATTCATTTGAATACCTATGTTAAGGGTCTACGGCCATTAGAAATATTTTTGCTCGTACAGTGCGGGGATCGACTTTAGACGTCAGATTCTGACGTTCACAGACGTCAGATTCTGATGATTAAAGTCGATCCCCGCACTGTAAGAGCTAATACGACTGTATTTCTTCTCGTTTTCATTCACAGCAAACTGTGAATTCCCGCCGCAATTCCAAAGTGAATGAAAATTACCCTTATTTCATAACCAGATAACAGAAGAATAAATCAAGAAGCTCAGAAACCAAATAGAAATAAAACATGCAAATGAAAAACAAAAGTTTTTAAATAATGTGTGATTGAAAGTAATCGAAAGTGAATCAGCTGCTGAAATTTGAACATTGTAAGCGAAATAACTCTCCTCTGCAAAGCCGAAAGGCAGAATCTGCTTGATTGTAAAGGAAGCAGATACTGCCTTTTGGCTTTGCACATTACGGCGATTCAAGTTCAATATACAGGTTATTTACTGACAGACGGGATGACATTTTATGTGAAAGAAATCCTGTCATTAGTAACTTTTCTCGTGACAGAATCATGATTCAAAATAATAATTTATGATGTTTCTTATAACTACATTTGTATAATGGACAGACTATTGCCGTTTTGACCTTCTTTTATCATGTTTATCATCTCATTTCAATTTCCCTTGATGTGTGAATAAGGTGAATGGGAATGACTGCCCAACAAATTCAGACACATATCCAATGCGGATTAACCCTTGTCCATCTAGACCCGTATATTTATATATATATACACGGTTTCAAGCATGTTTAGATCAATAGAAATATCACTGAATTTTATCAAATAGTCTTTGGTAGTACTTAGTTAATTCAATATGGCCTACTTTAATACAGGAGATTTTTATTTTTTATAAATATAAATATTTTTGTCTTTTGAAGCTGGAAATTGCGCTAAAAATACCAGATTGCAAAAAACAATTCTGCAGCACAAGGGTTAATACTGGACGAACATCGTTGGCGACCATACCCAGTATTAAACCAACGTTAAATCAACGTCGCACGTCTGCTGGGTTAATTTTACAAAATACTCTAGCATGATAATTGATCTGAACGGGGGCCCAGAACGTTCTTATATTGCTGGGTCAAAATCTCAAGCGGGTGAAAATTATTCAGATTTGACAAAAGGGAGGTCAACGATTTTTATTTCTTTTTGATCGATGTCAAATTTGTTTAAAAGGTGGTAGGGCTACCCAATGTGATAATAAAAAAATGAAAAACTGAAAATAATCGGGCCCAGCGGTTAACCCTCAACCCTTTACCGCCGGTGCCGCATATATTCGGGTTCTCATTTTTTATTAGCGCATTAAGTACCATGTTAAGTAAACATGTTAAAGATAAAATGTGACATCAATCAGCAATATTTGAAAACAGTTGACCTTCATCTTGTCAAATTTGAATAATTTTCACTCACCTGAAGTTGTGGATCGCGTCAGCGAGACACAACTTCAAGTGGGTGAAAATTCAGATTAAATAATTTGGCGCTTAAAGGGTTAAAACTCTATATTACATATTTTATTTTCACCCACTTGAAGTTTTGTGTCTCTTCCAAAAGAAACAACAATCAATCGCTGAGTCAACTAGGAAATCTCAGTCAACACATCTAAATTACAAAACACTTGGTATTCAACATTTGTATGAATTGGGACCAAACATTTGCAAACCTTAATGTTTAAACACTTATTTCGTCTGCCCCCCCCCCCCCCCCTCTCCCCCCTCACGCACACAAACACATAGAGCTTGATTATAGAACACGTCAAATTCACCTGTCGCCAGTGATCCTTAGCACAAACCTCCAGTAGGCCGGCCGTATATTGTGAGGCTCAATCACCACCTGGTGAATAAAACGAAAACACATATAATTAGATAATCACAGGAGATGCGACAGGTTGATACGCTGCCGGGCTAACGTTGGTCCAGCGTTCACGACGCTGGGCCAACATTAAAAATAAATAGCATCGCTTACAGGATAAAAGTATATCCCCTAGACATGCCCAGAACCCCTTATCGGGCGAGCGAAGGAAAACGCTCTCAATAACCCACAATGCCCTATCACCCACACCCTCACATCATCATTCGTACATCATTCATCTCATCAATTGACTACAACGTTTTTATCGTATTATAATGTCACTTAAAAGACTTTTTGTGTCGAAAAGTGACGTGAAGCAATGATTTACTACTACTACAGGATAAAAATATCGGGGGTCACAAATAATCGAAAAAATCGGTATTTTTAGACCAGTTGCATGAATATTTCCGTTCTAAATAAAGTAATTCTTCAGAGATGCAAAATGATACTTTGCCCCGTCGTGAGGACTTATCAATGGTTGAAACAGAAGGTACTGGTTAGTCCGAGAAGGGGACGTGGCGCAACGGGTAGAGCGCCTAACTGCCCCGCTAGTCCATTCTCATTTACTATTCATTCACTATCTTTCCACCAGCGTCAGCTAGTGGCTCTGATTGATTGCACTGTGAAATGTGTTCTGTAGAAATATTCATGAATTTGGCCTGATTTTTTATCTGGCCAATAAGGCAATACCTAACAAAAATTGTGTCCTTGACATTCTAAGCCACATTGTCAGGGCAATAAATACACATAGCGAGGCAGGTGACTATTTTGACTAGATCATTACATCTAAAATGCCATATATCGTGTCCAACTTGGCCTGACATCCTGTGGATATTTAAGCCTGACATTATGTGCTACTGTCAGTAGGCCTATTGTCTGGTAAGATATAGGCCTACATCTGTACATGTATCATGTGTATTGACTATCCTAATATTGTTGTATTATATAAGTCAGAAAATACATTCTAAAAAGATGGTCAATGTTGATTTTATGTGGGGCCAGCTTCGTAGACGATTGACATACATCAATCCACCATTGTCAATCCCACAGCGTAAACACATAGGCCTACATCAGCCCGGTGTTTCCCTAATGTTGGGCCTGTTGTCGCAAACAATGTACCAACGTTAAACCAATATTGGGTCAGTGTATCGTGCTGACGATGACCCAGCGCTGGGTTTACAGTGTATGTTAATCCACAATCTGAGATGATGTCCCAACATCAAACAAAGAATGGTTGTTCCAATCAACGAGCGAATACTGCTGGTATCTTGGTCTTACACAAAAGCAAGTCTACAATAACACATATATAAAAGACGCAGATCCAATGCCGCTTTTATGATGGGCCGACATTGTATAGGATCATGGACCAAATATAGTACAACCAAGGTTGATTGCATGTACTGGTCATAATAAAGCTAGGCATATAATGCCAACCATAGGCCCCTATTGCCCAGTACAGGGGAGACACAATATAAACTTGTCTCTCATAGCCTCGAACTTGACATAGTTTCAGGGTCAGGTGTGGGTCACGGTACACCAGATTTTGATGCCCTATCAGAACGCAGCAGTTACAGAAGAGATTCTCAAAGCACTGTAGCAGGGCCACCTAGCTGTGCTAGTGTGGCCCTGAAAAGGAGGCTGCACCGGTCATGCATGCGTCCCGGGTTCGAACCCCGCTGGTCCTGTGTCGGGTTTTCAGAGAAATATATTTGGTTCCCCCTTCGCAATGTGACTAGGCAATCACGTTAATGGCGGCCTCGTCGAATTAAGGTTGGGACCAGTGTATCGACGGTAATTGCGCACAGGGCCACGCGCTGCGCGCTCCTCACATACAGGTCAGTTATACAAACGCATCTTCCCTACAGCAAGGTTTCTCGTGCGGCCTCGAGAAGCCAAGTCTTGCTGTAGGGAAGATGTACAAACGTATCAGAAAATGTGCATCATTCAAACTTACAGAGTGCAGCAGCACTGACGTGCTGAACGTGTAGATGATGATGTCTGCGCATTTGATATGTGGAGTTACGCCCGCCTTGATGCCTTGGAAATAAAGACTCTGCAAAGAAATACAAATTAAGATAAAACAGTGATGTTATTTTGAGTGTACTCATCGTTTTGAGCGTTCATCTGTTCATCCACACATTGACTATGTTTTGCCACAGCACTTTGTCGGCTCAGTGCACATAAATCCGATCGTCATACCCGGTAAACGAAAAACATTTGTATAACATCTATACAGTGTCTAAAATCGTTGAAAATTTCTAATATTTGTTTATTCTGAGACCAAACATTTGCAAATCTTGATGTTTAAATTAAATGGAATAAATGGGATTTTAGGCCACTTTGTTTGTCACTTTGAAACTTGAAGGCCAGAGTGGGGATGTTTAACCCTTTCAAGCCTGAATTTACCATTGTCATCTTCATCCACTACAAGCCGCGAATTGCTGTCGCAATTCTCGACTTGTAGTGGATGAAGATGATTTGATGTGGGTGAAAAATTAAAGAAAATTGCCATGTATTGGTAAACCAGTTTCATGAAAATTTTCGCTCTAAAATCCTTGGTTGTAGGAAAATCAAGTCTGTTTTCAGGGATGTAAAATGATGCTTTAATGCATCGTGAGGGCTTAAAGGGTTAAACACTCATTTCATTCTAATAACTGTGATTTAACTTACCCGGTAATAAAATTAAAAACGACTGTAATTTATTTAGTCGGGCTTAGCGCTTCAAGAGTTAACTCGATTTTAAAAGTGATATAAAATCACCAACCCAATTTCGCAAAATCAGACATTTTAATACAGATGTTACTACAGTAGAAATAATCTATAGTGCTATGTAGTAATACAAAGTGTGTAATAAAAGTGTGCAATGATATGTGCAATTATATTAATGAAGTAGTTCATAATCAACTGGATAACAACATATCGGTATGCAAATTATATGATACCGATGTTTAGCAGTAGAATAAAATAAAGTAAAATGAAATCTGCATAAATATGCTACCATGGTTATAGATGAAAAGGTTATATAAATTATGAGAAGTTGTCAAATAGTTGATAGAATTAATAGATAAATCGCCCAGTAGTATTTATAAAGTCTGATTCCATTCTCTTCTAGAATTATATGCATCAGTGTGGAGTCTGAAGCATGATGTACATATTTACTTAAGGTTTGCATCATTATCGGTGTATGCATATTGTAAAGTTTACATTTAAGAAAATAATGGAGAGGGGCTTCAACTGCTTCTGTACATTCACTTTGGGAACTATTTAAACATCCTTTCGCGAACAAATGCTTGTTGAGGCTACTAAATTCTAAGCGAATTTAGGCTAGTGTTATTTGTATATGTCTATGGTTGAGCGAGAAGTAGCCGTTGCGTGTGATTTTTATTTCGTGTTTGTAGTGTGCTATCTGCTTTGTGAGTGTGGCAGATCTAAAGTTCGTATCGTGTGTGTTGTATGTTTTGGAACAGCTGGGGAAGAAACTCTGTATAAAAGCAGATGTTTTGCATCTGGGTATTCTAAATGTGACTGATGATGCGGCTCGTGTGTTTCTGGATTGGAGTTGAGTGAGCATACATTCTGTTGTTATAAGTGATGGCAGTTTCCAGTGAATACATTTAGAAAAAACAATCATCTTGTGAGATTTCCTGCGTTTAGCGAGAGTTTTAAAGCCTCTTTTAATAATGCTGTATTTGATGATAAGCGCTTAGCTCCTGTTATTATTCGCATAGCTTCATTTTGCATGTTTTCTAATTTATTGCTGTCTTGAATAGATAGATTTGCATACACAATATTAGCATATTGTATTAATGGTCGGATAAAATTTGTATAACATATTAAAAGACTATTACGTGACCATTTATATTTAACAATTTTCATAAGATGAATCCTGGTAGTCGCTGAGGATACTATATTGTCTATATGGGTTGTCCACTGCATATTGTTTATGCTGATTTACATTTTTCAGCCTATTATTATTTAAAATTAAAGGCAGTTCTTGTGGTGGTTGTTTCTTACGTGAGAATATCATTGCTATTGTTTTTGGTATGCTAATTATTATTTTCCATTGATTTGCCCAGAGAGAAATACGATTCAAATCTTCATTAAATAATCGGGTGTCCTCGTCAAGAGAAACTTCAACAACTGTTCTGAATATTGAGGCATCGTCTGCAAAAAGGAATATATGACTATTTATATTTCCAACAATATCATTTATAAAGACTAGGAAACAAAGGGGACCGAGAACCGAACCTTGAGGAACCCCTGCAGTATTTTTTTTCCAGGAGGATGATTTACCATTAAATATCACCATTTGCATTCTGTCTGATAGATAATCTTTCATCCATCTTTACATTTCTTTTTATACCGCAGCGATTTAGTTTATATAGCAAACCTTTATGACTGACCTTATTGAAGGCCTTCGTAAAGTCAAGAAAAACTGCCCTCACAGTTATTTTTGTCTAGTTCCTGATAAATTTTATGAGAAATGTGTAGAAGTTGGTTCACGCAAGAATCGCCTGGAATGAAACCGGACTGTTTTGCTGTAATAACAGAGTGTAATCTTAGGTAATTTAGGATATGGTTGAATACTATTTTTTCAAATATTTTAGATACACAAGGTAGCAAAGAGACTGGTCTGTAGTTATTTATATTTGAGTGAGATCCCTTTTTATAAATAGGTATAACGCATGCGTTTTTCCATACTTATGGATATTTTCCGTTTTGTATTGAGGTGTTGAAGATTTTACTCAGGATCTTAGATATTGACGGAGCAGCCTCTTTTTAGTAATTTATTGCCAATCTGATCATTCCCTGTCGCTTTGTTCACATCAAGATTGCATAATAATTTGTATACATTATTTTCATTAATAATAATATAATCGATTTGGGAATAGTTTAGGATAGGAATATCTAGAAGTATCATATTGTCATCATCTACTGTTGATTGTTCCACAAAGTAATTATTTAATAAATTAGCCTTCTGACAGTAATCGACAACTGTCATTCCACCAGACTCTAAGGAAGGTATGCCACTCTGTTGGGAACCTTTCATTTCATACTTTATTATTTTCCACCATTGTTTAACATTTAAAGTTGGGTTAGATACCTTCTCTCGTTTCAGTTCATAACTATGTTTAGCTAAACGTATTAACATGATTAAGGTCACTATATTTTTTCGCATCCGATTATAAATATCTCTGTCAACCGCTGAGTTATTGCGTCGTTTAAAAAGTTTTTGTCGTTTTCTGATAAGTCGGCGTATTTCAGATGTCATCCATGGTTTGTCGTTGGGTCGAATTGTTACAATATTGTGTGGTATACAAGACTCGGCAATTTTCATGAACATGTCGCTCCATACGAGAGCGCTTTCGTTAACACTAGGCTGTAAATACATTTCCCCATGGAGCAGCTGCCAATAACTCACGGAATTTCACAAAATTTCCGTTTGTAAAATCCCATACCCAGATACCTGACGTGTAAAACAGCTCCCCTTTTTATCCGGTATATTTAATAATGCTGTAATAGGCGCATGATCACAGTTAGGGAGTCTGGTCTCTGTGCCCACGTGGGTAAAAATATGCGGTATATTAGTAAAAATGAGATCGATACAGCTACTTGTTCTATTATCGGCACTAAAACGCGTGGGTTCATGAATAAGTTGTTCGAATGAGTGCAATTCTAAAAAAAGCTTTAAATTGTCGACCTGCGTTGCATGTTTGGTCATTTTCATAAAAATCTGAATGTTTAGTTCATATGACCAATAAATATTAATCCGTCATACAGTTGGTTAGCGGTATCTATGATACCCTTTATATCAGTTAGAAAGTCAATGGGGCATCTAGTTTGTGGTCTATAACACGAGCAAATTAATAGTTTACGGGGAGTACATACAATTTCATGGCATATGATTTCACTGTCAGCTGGTTCAAATTCAACAATCCTTTTACTTGCTAGGGTGGTAAGCATGTAGGTTACTAGCCCGCCATATCTATTGGTCAACCTCTCTCTACGGTACTGAGTATATTGGGGAATTGAAATGGATTTGTCTGGCTCGTTCTCACGTAGCCAAGTTTCAGATATTAAAACAATGCTATGGTTGTTTGCCGACAGTTCTGCAATTAGGTGATCAATTTTTTGGACACGTGGTTTTTCTATCACAACAGCAAGCAGGCTTCGTATATTTAAACAGTATATAGATAATTCAGTTGGGTTATTAGGACCAGGGTTAATTTCTATGTCATGACACCATAGCAAAAGTATGTGTATAACGTAATGAAAAAATATTAGGAGAGTAGGTGAGTCGTCACGATTAGCGGACCTCACATTGTGGGCCCACCCGCAAGCGCAGCATGGTCACCGTTCTAAGGAGTCAGTGCACACACGATAAATAACGGTTATCATTAAGCGAAACGACTCATCTGTTTTATGATCTAGGGAAACAACTCATCTGTTTTATGATCTATCAATCATTAAACAATTACATATGAGAAACTGCATATAAATTTGCATTATAGTTAGCACCAGTTGTCCACAAATAACACTGAACACGTGTTGTGGTGTGATTTTCAGATGTTGTAGTTGTTATTAGACTAAGAATGAGATAAAGCATTTGTTTTTCAACATTTTGTTTTTACTGTATTAACTAGGGAGAATGGCTGATTATTTTGATGTGTATTTTTTAGCATGTCATTGATGTAGTTTGCTGCTTTTTAAAACAGAATCGTCTTGTTTTGAAAAAAAACTGGTCGGCGAGCGATAACATGTGCCTTTTGGATTTATATTGAGGTGTAAATGGTATGTTTCCCCAAAAGCTGTGAATGGATATGTCGTGAGTTTTGTGGTCTCTAAGAGCATGTAGATAGAAATATATTTATATTATTTTGTTTTGTTTGACTAATAGTGTTTATTACTTAACATAACTAGCGGGTTTTTGTATCGATTGGAGTGTTTTAAATGCTTATAATGGGGGTTAGTTGTGTTGGACCCCAGGAAACACATTGTCTTCACCTTCCACCCATATACTGTATCTACTGCAGAGAGATCACCCTTGTGGATAGTACACGTATACATACATGTCACCTATGCGATACTGAAGGCCCAGTGGTACAAGGCATACAAATGAAATGGTGTCTGCCTGCGAGTTTTGATGTAGCATTAGTGAATGTAACTATATACTTTAAGCCAATACAAGTGTATTGGTCTAACCATTTCAGCGCTGGGACCGTCTTCAGACGTTTAACCATTTCAGCGCGGGGACCGTCTTCAGACGTCTAACCATTTCAGCGCGGGGACCGTCTTCAGACGTCTAACCATTTCAGCGCGGGGACCGTCTTCAGACGTCTAACCATTTCAGCGCGGGGAACGTCTTCAGACGTTTAACCATTTCAGCGCGGGGACCGTCTTCAGACGTTTAACCATTTCAGCGCGGGGACCGTCTTCAGACGTTTAACCATTTCAGCGCGGGGACCGTCTTCAGACGTCTAACCATTTCAGCGCGGGGACCGTCTTCAGACGTTTAACCATTTCAGCGCGGGGACCGTCTTCAGACGTTTAACCATTTCAGCGCGGGGATCGTCTTCAGACGTTTAACCATTTCAGCGCGGGGACCGTCTTCAGACGTTTAACCATTTCAGCGCGGGGACCGTCTTCAGACGTCTAGCCATTTCAGCGCGGGGACCGTCTTCAGACGTTTAACCATTTCAGCGCGGGGACCGTCTTAAGACGTCTAACCATTTCAGCGCGGGGACCGTCTTCAGACGTCTAACCATTTCAGCGCGGGGACCGTCTTCAGACGTTTAACCATTTCAGCGCGGGGACCGTCTTCAGACGTCTTATCATTTCAGCGCGGGGACCGTCTTCAGACGTTTAACCATTTCAGCGCGGGGACCGTCTTCAGACGTCTAACCATTTCAGCGCGGGGACCGTCTTCAGACGTTTAACCATTTCAGCGCAGGGACCGTCTTCAGACGTCTAACCATTTCAGCGCGGGGACCGTCTTCAGACGGCCGTCTTCAGACGTTTAACCATTTCAGCGCGGGGACCGTCTTCAGACGTTTAACCATTTCAGCGCGGGGATCGTCTTCAGACGTCTAACCATTTCAGCGCTGGGACCGTCTTCAGACGTCTAACCATTTCAGCGCGGGGACCGTCTTCAGACGTCTAACCATTTCAGCGCGGGGACCGTATTCAGACGTCTAACCATTTCAGCGCGGGGACCGTCTTCAGACGTCAAAATCTGACGTAAATGAACGTCATATTCTGACGTCTAAAAATGATCCCCGTACTGAGTCTATTAAAATAAAATGGCCGTAGAGCCATAACATAGGTATTCAAAACAAGCAGAAAGTGCTAACTAAGACATTTATAATGATTTCAAATTGATTAAATGATACAATATCCCTTTGGTCTCTCAATTTATACAAAAATATTTCATCGTTGTAAGGTACAAACAGAGGGCGCGACCCATGCGTGTAAATACTATATTGATACTCTTAGTACCCGCAGCTTTTCATACTTAAAACATTCGTGTAGAACTGAAATAATAATGATAACCCTTGAAGTGCTAAGCACGTCTATTAGCCGTTTCACCCTTTTTATTTGGACAAAACATTAAATTATAATTCATATGAAATACACATTTCAAAGTGATAATAAATAAAGTGAGAATAAACTGTATATTTTATTCGCGAAGTAAAGTACCCATACCAATATTTATTAAAGCATACACGTCGAATTGTCGTTTATATCACCATACTGTAAAAAATTCAATGAAAAGTTGTTGCAAGCTGCAGGTTTTCCTCAATTTCTCAATTGCGTGAGGAATTCCAGTTTCAAATACTTGAGGTGGTGGATCGCGGTAGCGAGATAAAACCTAAAATGGTTGAACATTTAAATAAATTAACTTAGTGGGATCGGGGTTAACATAACAAAGTACAAGCTGTATACAATTTTGAAGTAATTCAGATCGATCACATCGAGAAATTCAATTTTTGAGATGTGTATTTTTCGAACAGAATGACAGATGGATAGACAATCGAATAGAACTGCACTGTTACACGATATGTAGGGCCTACGTATGATACCAACATTTCATGCTGTTTGGTGATTGTACTCATTGCAAAGACGGAGGACATAGAGGTAGTAATGTAAGTAGTTGTAGTATCTGCAGATCAATGTAATGTTTATAGACCAGGCATATTTTCAGAATATCAGAAACCTGTAACCTAATTGGGGTATGGAGAACTCGAAAATAATCCTTTCCAAGCTGATAATTGGAGTTTAGTTAGTCAAAAATCGAAATCAAAATGGCCGCCATTTTTTAGTTATTTCGAAAAGTATGTTCCTTTTTAACAGTTTTGGTGTTGCTTTTTTATTGTTAACCCAAGTGAACTTGCTCTTAATGCGGCGATGGGTATGAAACGCATATAGTATTATTATCTCGGCTGATAACTGTGGATGTGGGGTGATATGTCATTGTGGAATGTCCAGGGGCCCCTATTGCATTCTGGGGACAACATTGTCCCGCATTTTTTGACAGTTGACTACACCTTTAAAAGCTCCGGGCAGGCCTACTCCATATTAATTTATACTACAAAATATTTACACAGGAACAGGCGCTTTTGGAAATCTAGAAGTGGTAATGTGTACACTGTCATATATGTTTTGCCAGAAAAGTTACGATATATATGTTATCATTGCATTATGTGATGATTGACAAATAAGATGGCGACCATCTTTAATTTATGCAAATTAGTCTTTACACGGTTTTTTAATTTCAATCCTGATTATTTTGACACATTATACATTATATCTTCATTTGTACCAAAGTTACGACGCATAATGTGATAATCGTCAAATCACATGGCGGCCATCTTCGATTTATGCAAAAGAGGCCTTTGTTATCTTTATAAATGTAATTGCATAATGTTGTCAATGAAATTCTGATTATTTTGATACCTTATTCATTTTTATATCTTTATTTTTTTATGAGGTATAAATTATAATTGGTAAATCATATGGCGGCCATCTTGTATTAATGAAAATTAGGCGTCTTATGAAGGAAGATTTTTGTTCCCTTTAAACAAATATCTCAAAGCTTTCTCTAAGAAGTACCTATGCCAAAAAACACCACTACAATTACAATCTAATATGGTATGGGACTGCATAATTGAATACATTACAAGATATCGGGGGCCATTTGGATTGTGATTTTTGACCACGTAAATCACAAAATTCAGCTTGGAAAAGATTTTTTTCGAGTTCAGCACACCCGAAATAGGTTGAAGAACATGCTTTCCAACTTTTCCTCAAAAATGCCAACAGCAATGTTAATACAGACATTAATCCCATTTTGTACGCGCAATATGCTACCTCGCCCGTGGTGGACCTGTGGACATAAAATCGATATCATATCAAATTCAGGCAATTTGTGTCATTTGATAGATTGTCGTGCAGGAGCTATTATAATGCCGTGCAAAGTCAAACAGCAGTAACTGCTCACTTTGCAAGTGAGTAGTTACTGCTATTTGCTTTGGCATTGCAATATTGATCCACCCCCCTATGATCCCATGGCAGCAACGAGTTTAGTTATATGTGGTTCACGAACCACAACACTTAATAATATCGATGGAGTGGGGAGAAACATCATATTTCTCTGAAAATCTTTTGAACCCACATGACAGGCAGCTGGCTCTAAACATTGCGCCACGTCCTACCCGTTAAAGTTGTAATCTTGTAATCTAGTTTATTGGCGACACATGTCACCCCACAAAACGTGCTCGTTGAATTGCTAATTGCAAGATTGAAAACGGTTACAGTCATGATTGATTAGAGTTAACATCGCCTAGAATCCACAGAACCAAATACCAATCAATACAATAGTAATTAACCCTTTAACCGCCGGTGCCGCATATATTCGGATTTAATTTTTTATTAACACATTAAGTACCACATTTTAAATATGTTAAAGATAAAATGTGACATCAACCAGGAAGATTTGAAAAGAGTTGACCTCCATTTTGTCAAATCTGAATAATTTTCACTCACTTGAAGTTGTGGGTCGCGTCAGCGAGACACAACTTCAAGTGGGTGAAAATTCAAATTGAATCATTTGGCGGTTAAAGGGTTAACATCGCCTAGACTCCACAGAACCAAATACCAATCAATACAATAGTAATTAATAGGGCCTCCCAATGTGGAGATCGAACACAGATAATATTATTCCCACGCTGCCAATCATTCAAATGCTGGCCCAACGCTGCTTCACTGTTTCTAAGTTTGCGAGCTTCAATTTGATACACTACACTTGGGGGTAGTTGATAGTGAGTGAGAATATTATGATTGGCGACACGTGTCACCTCACAAAACGTGCTTATTGAATTGCTATTAAGATTGCTAGCTAATAGGACCTAAATTAAATTTCCGATGTGGAAATCGACCACAGATGATATTGTTGCCAAGCTGCCAATCATTCGAATGCTGACCCAACGCTGCCTCACTGTTGGTAAATTTAGGAATTGCAATTTGATACACTACAATTAGGGCATTTTTTGAAATTGGGCAATGCTCATTTTTATAAAATACCTAAGTGTAGTGTAGCAAATTGAAGTTCCAGATCAATTATTAATCCATAATATTTTCACTCACAGCGAGTGAAAATATTATGAATTACTAATTGATCCGTAACCCGTAAAGTCCATTTATCTAGTGTCTATATTTAGCATTGATAATATGCGTCTGATACGATGGCATTATCTGGCATCTGATTTATATGCCATTTTATCTTATCATATAAATTGGACCAGTTCCAGTAAGCATGGTAAGAAGGCGTTGATATCGTAAGTTATGATTGGTCAAAGTCTGGCGCGTGGTGGTAATAAAGCTTGTTTGCAAATTGATTGCGATGGATATGTTGCGAATAATAACAATAATAATCAATGAAAGCACAAAAACGAACGGGCATCAAAGCATCAAAGCAGACATAAAGGAAAGGATATAATTATGTTACCATGATTATTAAGTCACATGTATCAGTGTATGCCGGAGTTCGTTCTGTTTTTGTCACATTAATTTACTTTTTACGGTGTATGATTTAAGCCTGCATGCTGGTATTTTATCACAGAACATATAGTTGTACATTATTATAATCTTCTTTCTTCAATCTACGTGCAGATCACCATGGATGACATTTTCACTTGTTCGAAGCTGGCATTGCCAACGCAAATAATCAAAACCCTTTGAACTGTTGAATGTTTGTATTTAATTGACTTAGATTTGAAATCGACATACACACGTTGTACCTGATTACAACTTTGAAGCGCTAAGGTTTAGAATTGCAAATCTTACCCACTTGACGTTGTGTCTCGCTACCGCGACCCACAACTTCTAGTGGGTAAAATCAGAAATGCATAGTCATGATAATACAATGCATTTCCGGTAAAATTGACTTATGAATGTATATCTTGAATCAGAACATAATATAATGCCATAATTTTTTACTTGAATAACAAAATGTATGAAAAAGCTGTAAACGCCTATAGATACGATTAGAACCGAAATTGTTAACCCTTGTCCTGCTATGTCCGGATATATACGGGGTTAAGGATGTTTTAGATCAATAAAAATATCACTCAATTTTGATAAAATAGTTTTTAATAGACGCTTTGTTGATCCAATAATTTAATTTTAGACATGTCTATTTCTCATAAATGGTAATATTTTTCGTCATTTGAAGCTGGAAATTGCGTTAGCAATTCTAGCTTTAAATAACGGAAAATACAATTGAAGCAATTCAGCAGGACAAGGGTTAATATTTGTTTTTTTTTGCTGAGACAAAGTACATCGCAAATGTCGAGATACTTTTTAAATACTGTTATGTGATATGACGAGTCATGGTGGGATCTGATTATACTCACTTCACAGAGTTTGGATGCGAGGTAGAGAGCTATGGATGAGCTGGGATAGAACAGCATACTGGGACCAGCACAGAGTCCCGCCAGCAAGCCGTGGATCGGACTGTCAGCACCACGTGCCCACCGCATAGAACAGCTCACAGCCTACAAAAGAAAACGAGGAGTTGTGTTTGTTTGGCTGTTTGTTTATTTGTCTGTTTGTTTGGTTGCTTGATTAGTTTCTGAGTTGGCTGGTCTTGGTTTTAGATTGGTAAGTTGCCGGTTTTGTGAGTTGGTTGATCTGTTGGTTGGTTAGTCAGGTTGTTTGGTTGGTTATTATATACTTTTATGCCATTTTTATTTACAATGATCTATAACCATAGACACAATTATATGTGTTACTCCGAATAGCATGCTGATGCATGAAAAATAAAACGTCGTTAACTATGATAACGATTAAAACCAAATAGTGTAACACTCAGTTACAATAACTATAAAAACACCCCTTGGGATTCAAGGGTTGTTTCTATGGTGGATATGACTCTTGAATCCCAAGGGGTGTGATACAAAATATCCAACTCAGACTCCACTCACTTTGAATACACCCACGAACAATCCGAGGAAAGCTCCGAGTCTTGTGTTATCTCTGGTGAACAGGGTGTTGAAGATTTTTCCCGGCTGCTTCTTCAGAAGAGTAAACCTTGATGCCAGACGCATCAACGTCTCCACCAAGACTCCACCGCTAAACATGCGAAGGGCGGCCTGTATTAAATTCAAATGTAAAGACAATAAAAAGAAACGTAAGATACGCTTTTAGAAGGAATACGCCATTAGGATTTCAAACAAAAGAACAGCAGCATTACGTTCTGTGCTTCCTAGATATACTGACTTTATAATTTAACCTGTTAACGTTAATAATCGTGTTCAATCATTTGTGTTAAACAGCAGTCATGAGCTGTGCGCTCCGCCTAGCTAGAGAAAGTCTATGTTTTCAGCTTACATTTTTAAATAATAACTGATATTCGGCGGACTAAAATATCTTGAAAAAATACTTATATAGTACCTTGAGAGTGGAGAAGGCGCACGCATTGGGATGCTTGCACGTGGAATGTTTGGGACCATCTCTCAGCCTTTTCAGGATCTGGGACAGGAAGGCGGGCAGTGGGACAGAGCTTGCTCTGGATTTCACGTCCTTGGGCTTGTCAGTCGTAGAATCTTTCTCGGACGTTGAGGACTTTTTGAGTTCCTTGGCTGTGCTGGGGGGAATTTCCGAAGGTCCAAGAAGGAAGCTGAAAAGATGGTATGCATATAGTTCAAAGTCACGCATCCGAGTACCACAAAATTAAAGACTTAACCCTTCAAGCGCTGAATTCTTTTTGGAAAATCCATGGAGACCAAAGGGTTTGTTTTTATTCGAAATCATCATAAATGTCTTAGTCAGCTTTTTCTGATTCATTTGAATACCTATGTTATGGGTCTACGACCAATAGAAATATTTGTACTCTCACAGTGCGGGGATATACCGCCTTGCGATGTCATCAGGGTAGCGGGGATAGACTTTAGTCGTCAGAATCTGATGTCTACAGACGTCAGATTCTGACGACTTAAGTCTATCCCATGGTTAACCCTTACAGCGGCTCCTTGAGATGACATAATATTTGTTTTTAATTTTGAAATGAAGTAGTGTATCCCACAGATCATGAATTATTTATTTTAGATGTTTTTAAATATTTTTTATCCACATTTTTATAAAAATCCGGCGGAAACCCAAACAAACTTTCTGTATACCTAAACACCTGCTAAAAGACGTTTGAATGTTCGTACAGTATTGGGCCACATGTTGATGCCGTCGGCCCAGCGTTGAGCAGACAATCGGTGTTGTGGGGGGACCCCCGTGATCAACGCGTTTCCAGACCAATTAAGGGCGGCAGCTATTGATGTACCTGTGTAGTTACTTTGATCATGCCGTCTGAGATGGTCAGTATCTGTGGTCTAATGTGCTGTATGATGTAAAGAAGCTCGTTTACATGACAATATACGTCTTGGGAATAAAGCTAGATTCGTCTTTTTCAGTGCTTTAACATTGTTTTCTTTATATGTTTGTATTTTATTTAAGATCAGTAGCCTATATACAATGATATAGCTTCATATAAAGTAAATTTTCAAAATTGACAAAATTGTAAATTTCCATCCCAAGGAGCTGCTTTAACTATTAAAACGCTGTATAAACCATGATGACCAAAGGGTTTTTTCAATTTGAAATCATCATAAATGTCTTAGTTAGCTTTTTCCGCTTCATTTGAATACCTAGGCTATGTCATAGGTCTACAACCTTTAGAAATATTTAAATACTTTTAGTGCGGGGACCGTTTTTATATGTCAGAATCTGACGTCCACAGACAAGACGGTCCCCGTGCTGAAAGGGTTAAATAGCAACAGTCGTTTTTAACCCTTTAACCGCCAAAATATTCAATCTGAGTTTGCACCCACTTGAAGTTGTGTCCCGCTGACGCGATCCACAACTTCAAGTGAGTGAAAATTATTCATATTTGACAAAAAGGAGGTCAACTGTTCTCAAATATTGCTGATTGATGTCACATTTTATCTTTAACATGTTTAAAAGGTGGTACATAATGTGCTAATAAAAAATGAAAACCCGAATATATGCGGCACCGGCGATTAACCCTTTCAGGCCTAAATTTACCATTGTCATCTTCATCCACTACAAGCCGCGAATTGCTGTCGCAATTCTCGACTTGTAGTGGATGAAAATAACTTGATGTGGTTTAAAAAATAAAGAAAATTGCCATGTATTGGTAAACCAGTTTCATTGAAAATTTCGTTCTAAAACCCTTAGTTGTAGGAAAATTAAATCTGTTTTCAGGGATTTATAATGATGCTTCAATGCATTGTGAGGGCTTAAAGGGTTAATTTGCTGTATTACCAAATCAAATCACTGTTATTGACCCCCTCCTCCCAGTGGGAGCCTCCATGGACAGAAGAGAAAATGACATCTCCATTTATGGCCAGCTTTGACATAATTTATATAATTTATTAATTTAGCATTTAACCCCGACTGACCTGCCTTTGATTGGGTGGGAGGTCAGAGTCGCACATGACATGTGAGACTCTGACCTCCCTACTGAGTAGGTTAAGTCGGAAGGTTCAACCTACATATGGTACATTCAAATCGTCCGTGAATGTTATTTTTTCAGCATTTTATGTATTTTTTAATAGTAGGCTAAGCCTCTTTATCTGGGCTCTCACCCATGCTCTAAATACTTTCCTGTCTCCATCCTGGTTTCACTGTTTAAAGGGACCACTGTGGAAATAAGTACACCTCACCAGGTAACTTCCCAGTGTGTTTTATCCCTGGTAATCAGGCATGGTGGCTGCCGATTTGTAATATTTTAATAAATTATAATGATCAAGTATGCTATGTTTCATGTATGGTTTTACTGAATAAATCAAATCAAAATCAAACATGTGTTAGATATTTCTAAACTTGTATCCTGTTTTTCGCGACCGGGTGAATTAATAGTGCCGTCATCATGGTCATGTGTACATTGCCCATTACATGTAGGTAGGTACATAAACACACAAACATTTGAAAAAGAGGCGTATTGGCCTAAAATTTCGTATATTCTTTTTATTAGCACACTAAAGCAAATCGCAGTTATTGGCAAAGAAATGAGTGTTTAAACATCGAGATTTGTAAATGTTGGGTCTCAAATTAACCGAATACGAATAATTTTCATCCACTTTGACTAGAGACTATGGTCTGACGCAAGAACATGCATATATGGATATTCGTTTTTAAGATGACCCTGTGTTAGAGGTTACGAGGTTGCCATAGTAACTGATAACAGAAGGGAAAAGATAATAAAAGACTACTTCCACAGTACCTTAGTCCGTTACGAATGGGGTCGTTTTCGCTCGTGGTTGACCTGAAAAAAAAAATTCTTTGATAAATAAGGGGCTATGTGAGATGATAAAAACAATAGAAAAAAAAGTCTGTGGCGTAGGGCTAAGTAAGACTGCGCATGTATGAAGATGTTATTTTATCTGTTTAATAGTATATGTATAGTAGAATAAATTTACCCCTTATAACGCTGAAAAAATGTTTCTTATCATCAGATTATGACTATAGAGTGATCTAGGGGTCAACCCTTAAACCATGGAGACCTAAGGTTTTTTTTTTAATTTAAAATCAACATAAATGTTCTAGTTAGCTCTTTCCACTTCATTTGAATACCTATGTTATGGGTCGACTGCCATTATAATTTGTTTAATTCTTTTAATTCTTTCAGTGCGGGGATTGTCTTTAGACGTCGGAATCTGACGTCAGATTCTGACGTCTGGAGACGGTACCCGCGATCAAAGGTATAATAGTATCATACTGGGTGTTTCCCCAAAGAGAGAATGTTTACTTACTTGAATAGGTAAGCGAAACAGCCCACCGCTAAACTGAAAAGTAGCACCTACAACAGAGATGCACTTAATTTAAATGTCAGACTTTAAACATGAAGTTTGCTCTCCCCACTACCTGACTACGTTATCTTATTTCAATCTTTATCTACTTGAAAATGAGTCTCGTTACTGCGATCCACAACTTCAAGTTGGTGGAAATTACTCCTATTATTTTGTTCAATTTGAGACCAATCATTTGCAAATCTTGACGCTTAACATGTTTAAATGCACATGATGCATGTCATTCCCAATAACATTGATTTCATCAGCTAATAAACGATTTAAAAAATAACCGTGATTTGCGGTGAGAGAGTTAAAAAGATGAGGGAAGGTGCGGCCTCGAGAAGCCAAGCCTTGCTGTGGAGAAGATGAATAAAGAGAATATTGGTTCGAGTCCTACCTCTCCGTGTGGGATCGGGGTGATCAAGCCTCTGGAAACGGCTGAATTGAACAACGTCTCTATCGACTGCAAGGAGGATTGATAACATTTGAAGAATCTAAATGTGACGTGTCAAAATGTAAGTGTTTTGGCATCGTTGGATCACCCAACGTTCCATTAAAAATGTAACAATCACTGGCCAAAAACCAGCATGGTGACAGCAGAGTTACTGGTATACATATAGTTCCACACTAGTAGTGCAGAACCTACATGTACCTCTGTGGTCTGAATGATAAACTCTTAACCCTCGAAGCGCTGAATTAATTTTGTATAAATCCTGGAGGCCAAAGGGTTTATTTCAATTTGAAATCACCACATTTGAAATCTTAGTTAGCTCTTTCTGATTCATTTGAATACCTGTGTGATGGGTCTACGACCATTAGAAATATTTTTACTCTTACAGTGTGGGGATCGACTTTAGCCGTCAGAATCTGACGTCTACAGACGTCAGAGTCTGACGACTAAAGTTGAAATCATCATAAATGTCTTAGTTAGCTGTTCTGCTTCATTTGAATACATATGGCATGGGTCTACCATGTCTACGGCCATTATAAATATTTTAATTCTTTCAGAGCGGGGGCCGACTCTATACGTCTGAATCTGACGTCTACGGACGACAGATTCTGAAGTAGAAAGACAGTCCCCGGGGCTGGAAGGGTCAGATTTCAACAGATCAATGCGCCAATGATTATAATCAAATAATTATTTTTTCAAAATTTTACATGTACATGAAGATTAAAATGTCATAATTCTCGATTACACAGGGATTTAAATTAGTTAAAACTCACCAAATTTGTGACGTATAAGGCCAGCATGCCCCTCCTAAAACACACGTGAAACATGTAAAATACCGGTATGTCAATAATCATATCGTTTGATTTTGCAGTGAACGGAGTGAGAGAGCTGACATTTAATTTCAGGGTATAAAGTGAGTAATTTCCTAAAAATATACGATACGTTTTGTTGGGGTGAAAACTGTTTGCATAAACAAACGTCCATGTAAATAACAATTATTGCAAAACCTTCTCAACCCCTAGAGCCCTAAGCTGGTCAGTTTTAATGTTCAGTCACTTGAAGTTGTGTCTCGCTACCGCGATCCCAGCGAATAATTTGTCCGTTGTAGCGGAGCAGTTTGCTACACAATTTGGGTCAAATGCTACACAAAAATATGTTGGTGTAGCAGTTTTTTTTAAAAAGAGAAATCACATGCTCAGCTACTAAACTGCTACGCAATTTTTCTTGGACAAATTATTCCCTGCGATCCACCACAACTTCGAGTGACTGGAAATTTGTGTGATTTGTGAAATTTAGATTCCAATATTTGACTTTTAACAACTGTATATGCTATAGGTTCTAATAAAAACACAGAATATCTACTGTAGGCGACATCGGTGCTCTAGGGGTTAATCAATATATGAAACTGTGGAGTGTGTACAGCCATTCTAATTTTCTGCAACTTGAAACGTGTATTGCTACAGCAATTCCCATCTCGTAGTGGATAAAAATGACCTCATTTGACTTTTTTATACATTTGAAAATATTGATCTTGAAAAGCATATCAGAAGAAGAAAGCTCACAATTACTTTATCTTGATCTGTTGATGTGCTATGCTACATAATTAACATGATGAATGCTAGCTCAAAGTTGGACCAGCACCGTAGACGGTGGGCCAGCATTAACCCAGAATTGAGTCAATATTTAATTTGTGTTCAATGGGAAGTTTATGTAAAGACGATATCATAGATATGGGCAGCATGTAATGATCCACCCAGCAAATACGAGACACTTACCCAATGTTGTGTTAATGTTGGCCCAGCGTCGAAGACGGTGGGCCAACATTAACCCAACATTGGGTCAGCGTCTCGTATTTTCTGGGCACAGGCCCTGTCGCCCCAATGTCCACAACCGACTTGATGGAAAAACAACCATTTAACAAGTATTCGACAAACATAAATATAGGAGATTCGCCCACCTGGATTTCCTTTCACATAATATTGACAGGAAGCTCGCACAGATTGCTGGTAAAAAGCCGGCTGAGAGGAAGTAGAAACGACCAAGTATCTTCCTGAAAAAGAGCACAAAATACAATCAATATTGTGTATACATACTGTAGGTATATCCACAATCAAAGAAAATTAGTATTTAAATAAACGGTAACAATGGCAGCCATTTTGATTTTACTTTTTGCTTAAATAAAGTTAAATTGCCTGCCTAGAAAGGATTGTTTTCGATCTCTACATATACACCAAGTAGCTTAGAAAACTGGTTTTCCAATTTTTCCTCAAAATGCCTACAGATTTCTAATATTCTGAAAATATGCCAAATCTACAACATTATATCGTTGGATGAATTATCTGAAATGGAATCATTTCTGATTATAGCAAACATAAAAAATACACTTTTTTACCCTCAGATTTCTATTGTCTCTTCATATTTCATCTTACCTTATGATTTGAAAAACTTCCGCAATTCCAATCGCAATGTAATTATCAGGTGATTATATACATGTATAACAGACTTCGATCATCAGGTCATGTTTATTAAAAAGTATAATTCTATACGAGTGTAACATATAGATTGAAAGCTGGAATGTGTTTATTGATTATACTTTATTTGTTTATCAGTTTATCATGTTTATGGTAACCATGTGACCATGGTAACTGAATATTATTCAAAATTTTGCGTGTGGGGTTCAAACCTCCTAATCGCATTACCCCTTGACCCTTGGAGCCCTACCTCATAAAATACAAATTTTCACCCACTTGAAGTCGTGGGTCGTGACTTCAAGTGGGTGAAGATCACTCATATTGGTTGAATTTGGAACCAAACATTTGCAAATCTTGATGTTTAAGAACAGAAATGACTATAGTCGTGCCTAACGCTTTCGACATGTTCAAGTTTGATAGAAATATAAACATTAACTGTCTTTGCATATATCCCAATCTGTACAAGTTATTTTTACTTGCTTAAAGAGTTGTGGGTCGCGTTAGTAGGGGAGCGGTGAGTATCTAAATAGCCTAGCTTGGCGGAAAAAGCTTTTAATGGGACAAGGGTGCTTGCATGGTGGAACCTTTTCAAGGATGAATTTACCATGATCATCTTCACCCACTAGAAGCCGCGAATTGCTGTCGGTTTTATCGACTTGTATTGGGTGACAAATGATACAAATATATTGTTATTACTAAAAGAGTTCCACGGAAATTTTCGTTTTAAAAGTAATTCTTCATGAATGCCAAATAATGTTTTGATGCATTGTGAGGGTTTAACCCTTTCAGCGCGAGGACAGTCTTTAGACGTCAGAATCTGACGTCTGTATACGTCAGATTCTGACGTCTAAAGAATTAAAAATATTATATGTTTATTATAATGGCATTACACCCATAACCATGATAACATAGGTACCGGTATTCCAATGAAACAGAAAGACATTTATGATGGTTTCAAATTAGTCTCGTATATGGTCTATACAAAATATTTCAGTTACCTCCAAATACAGAACATCGCCATGAATATGGTGCCATTGCTGCCGAGGAAGAATGTGGATTTCAGGATGGAAGGTAGCAGGGTTTGGGTGTAGTAGAGAAGCTTTCTGCGCTGTAAAATCGCCGATATCTGTGTAACAAACATTGCAAAAAATATAATCACTCAGTCAGTCATGATAATCAAGATAATGCGATGTAATCTATGCAATGAGGGTGTGATTTAGAACAACCCAGTAGATTGTCAAATTATAATCTGATATCTGATAACTTGTTGACAATAATTTTATCATCATGATCATGTTTACAGAAATCGCACCCTGTATGCCTACCCGGAGTTTGGCTATGCAGCCCACCATGGCCTCGTTTTTGGTACATTTTCACCTCGTTTATTTCCGAATTTCTCGTGATTAATAAATATCCTCGTTGGTTTTCCTAGTTTGTCCCCCTCTCGAACATGAATAGGGAAATTTGACATTTTAACCCTGTAACCGCCGAATTATTCAATCTGAATTTTCACCCACTTGAAGTTGTGTCTCGCTGACGCGATCCACAACTTCAAGTGAGTGAAAATTATTCAGATTTGGCAAAATGGAGGTCAACTGTTTTCAAATATTGCTGACTGATGTCACATTTTATCTTTAACATGTATAAAAGGTGGTACTTAATGTGCTAATAAAAAATGAAAACCCGAATATATGCGACACTGGCGGTTAAAGGGTTAAGCGCGCGGCCGAGCCGGGTTGAAATAAATAATTGATCCGCGACAAAAACTTCAGCCAAACACAAGACACTGAACCAATGTTGATTCAATGTTGGTTCATCGTCTCCTATTCTGGGCCAACATTAGGCCTAAACATCATAAAAACATGCTAAATCAACTTTGTTTTGACACAGCGTCTCGTGTTTGCTGGGATGATAAAAGGTACTACTAGTCAGTTGGACAGGAATCAGAAAATAACTTATTTAAGGTTTTCGTGTCGATTTTTCTGTGCATACCTAAAACCTTGCTAGATGTATTCTCAGACCCCTTAAACTGAAACCCCGACAGGTTGCTGGCTTACATGTGTGTGCACTAGAGCTATATGGTATTTTCAAGATGGCCGCCAAATTCAGCTTTGAATTATTGTCAATTTTACCAGTCAATAAACGACAATTTCCGATTTCTTATAAATCGGTCATGCATGTCCAAAATAAGAAATACGGGAATTTCGGCTCTATCATGTCTATATCTGATAAATGCGCAGCACAACAATTAAAAAAAACTTGTGCAGTTCCAGTCTATGGACATGTTTACATCATATATGGTCATATTAACATGATTAAGAAGCCCAAAAAATACAGATTTTTTATGATTTGAGCCTGATTGTGTCGCTTTAACCCTTTCAATCCTAAATTTACCATTGTCATCTTTATCCATTACAAGCCGCGAATTGCTGTCGCAATTCTCGACTTGTAGTGGATGAAAATGACTTTAAGTGGGTGACAAATGAAAAAAAATACTGTTATTTTTAAGACATTTCCATGAAAATTTGTGTTATAAAACCACCAAGTTTCAAGAAATTAAGCCATTATTCAGAGAAGCGAAATGATGCTTTGATGCATCGTGAGGGCTTAAAAGGTTTTAAGTCATAGTGGACAAGTCAATTATACTGCCGTACAAAACCAAAAGGCAGTAATCTGCTTCACTTCGTGAAGTAGGGCCTAAGCAGATAAGTACTGCATTTTGGCTTTGCAGAGCAGTAGCCGTATGCATGCTCAGTGTGGAAATGAGGACACCCGTTTTGAGCCCCACGCTTCACACCAGCTTGCACAGTTTCGCTTTCAGCTGGGAGGCTCCCCATCACCACGCCGTAGGCCTCTACACCAGAGCTGCCTCTACACTATGTGGCGTTTGAATAAAACTTGCTTGACGAGAAAAACTATGAACAAAATTATAAATCAGTGTAGGCCCAACTATTGTGAAACGCAATACATTATTTCTTTTTATATTTCTTCATAATTTCTTGATCATGTTAATGGCTGTTTTATATTTCTTTCTAAGGTAACGTTAGTGTGTTTAAATTAATTTGCCATCAGGGGCCTCACTGGTAACACTCAGCCAAGTAGGTACACATGCACCCAAGCAAACGCTAGATTTGGGCTGTGTAAGGTGCATTGTCGCATGTCATGCTGCATGGCATCTATAGACCCCTAAGTAGACCTATAATTTGATTAGTCCAAAAAATAAAATAATTTTTTATATTTTTTTTGTTACCAGGATTTAATAAATCATGTTTATGCCTCAATTCAAAAATTTGACAATTTATGAAACTACTGAGAACATTGTAATTATCTAATTCTACAGGCCTTTATCAACAATGATAATGATTTAGGCCCCTATTCACTCCACGACGTGCTTGATTTGGTGCCCGGCCAATTTTATCGAGTGGGGCAGAGCCAGGTCATTGTGACCCCGCTGTGTCCCATATATTGACCCCAAATATTACCCAGCAACACTACGAAGATTAAAAAAAAAGACTAGGTCTATAAGTAGGCCTATATTTCATTTTGTACACAAAGGCTAACAAAATTTAACCTTTTCACTACCATACATGACGGAAATTTCCGTCGTCATTCGTCAATGAACGTAACCATAAAATGACACAAATTTTCGTCAAATATATACTACATTTATGTATTTTTCGTCATTTGAAGCTGGAAATTGCGTTAGCAATTCCAGCTTCAAATGACGAAAAATAGAACTCCTGCACCAGTATATCTGGATCCTGGCATGCACCCCGGCCTGGAAGTCAAAGGGTTAAATAATCTACATCAACAGCACAAGTCAACCACTTTTATTCTACGATTAGGGACATTTAGGCTATAACTTTGCACTTCTCCTGTCAAAGATGTTCGATTGCTAAACGTGATTGAAAAACTGGCATAACCTGATAACTTTTGTTAAAAAGTGTGTGATCTATCATGTCTACCGTTATAGGGTCTATCAAGGAATCTTTATTGAGATTCCTGGGTCTATAGATTAATAAACGTTGGAGCGGCGTCAAACATTGACCCACTGCTGGTTCAATTTTGGTGCAGCGTCTGCGACGCTGGCCCAGCATTAAACCAGCATTGGATTAACGTCTCGTGCCACTAGCTGAACAGTGTAGGCCCTATCCTGCAACTAACACGAGACATTGCATGCATTGAGCCAGCATTGGTTTAAAGTTGGGTCACCGTCTAGCCCAACATTAAACCAACACAGGCTTGATGTTTTCTGCTAGCTGGGTCACTGCGACCCAAATCATGATACAACCAGGCACCAGCGGAGCTGAACGGATGGGCAGGGCCCTCTCCGTATTTAAAGTATCCCACCCGAGCGGCAAAAACGGGTCAGCGTCAACTCACCAGATAGAGAGATCCGTAGATTTTGAAGGATTCCACGTAGATCACCTTGGCTATATCCAGAGAGGCTTTGGTGCAGTAGGGGGTCCATGTATGGCCCAGCTCGTAGCAGGTTAACAGTTTACTGTACGCTGCCATATTGTCACTGTCATAGTTTTATAATACCATTGATTCTGTAGTCATGAGCTACACGTCAATGATAATACACAGTAGCATGACTGTGAGGGCGCCGGCATACATACTGCCCCCGTCGAGCTGTCTAGCCGCCGATTGGCCGGTTAATTGGATATCCGGGGATACCCCTTCGCGTGCTAAATATAGATTAGGGAACCCCAACAAACACAGCACAGGCTGGACCCAGAGGCTGCACCAGCAAGCTCAGACATCACCCAGTGTTGCTTTAATTGTGTTTGATCCTTACAACGCTGAAATATTTTTGTATAAACCATGGATACTAAAGGGTTTTTTTTCAATTCGAAATCAGCGTAGCACGCCACTTTTCTTTGGTTAGCTATTTCCGCTTCATTCAATAGTCTATAGCCTAGGCCCTCCTATATGATTTTACAGTTAGGCTACTATGGTTACTAAATTACGACTTATGACTTTTTCAAATGTCATAGATCTGAATGAGGTCGATGTTTTTCATAAAAATAATAGACGATTGATAATTTATTTTTTGGTACACCAGCTTCAATATGATTACTGGACAGAGAAAGCATTCCAATGGCGAAATGAGAAATTCTATATTTATGTTTTTGGTAACGTTTTTTTTATTGAATTCACGATTCTGGGAGTGTCATATAGATTTTTAAAAGGGGATATTTTCTGGGAGTAAGGGGTAGATTCTGGGAGGGTCGCATATATAGTTGTTGAAAAGGGGGTATATTCTGGAAGGGAGGGGTAGATTCTGGGAGTGTCGAATATACTCATTAAAAAAGGGGGGGGGGTTATTGTGGGAGGGAGGGGTAGATTCTGGGAGTGTCGCATAGGGAAAGGGCGAGCAAAGGGGGCAACTTTATTTATTTATTTATTAAGCTTTCTATAAGTACAAGTACATGTGTGTAAAATAAACATGAATAAAACTGTACATACAGAGGCAAGTGGCGACAGGTGACCAGCACCTATACGAGGCCACTTCCCTTAATGTAAAAAAGGCTGTTTATACACTATTAACATGCCTAAACAATTTGACAGATATAGTGTTAAAAACTCATAAAGCTGAGCAAACAGTGCTCGAAGTAAAATATCAATTAAAATAAACATAGCCAATTATAATGACTAAAAGATTATTATAGTTTAAATGTTAAAAAGTATTTAAAAATTGCAATAAGATGTCAAAGTACTAACATATTTTTCATTCTATTGCACACACACGGCTGACATCTGCAAGAAGACGTCCCAGAACACAAATCGTTAACATTAAATGACTGTTGTAATTTTAATTTATAGTGAAGCATTAGCTGGTGTTTGAACGAGTTAACAGAAGTTGAGTCCCGGATCTGTATTGGAAGAGAATTCCATTCACTTACAATTCTATGAAAAAACGATTTTTTATGTGTCTCAGTTTTTATCAGTAAAGGTTTTAACGTTTCTATGGGATTTAAGGAGAATATTCGAACTATTTTAAAACCAATGACTGCTCTATGTAGGTTACATGCAATGTAGATACATATAGCAGACACACTTAGTGTTTCAGGATACTTTATTTTAATTATAAGCCAAATAGATTTGCTCTCAAAGTGGCCCCCTTTGCCCAACAGCTTGGGCAAAGGGGGCCAGCGCACTGGGCACAAGTGTGTACAACGAAGAGAGCTTAATAAAACACATATGAAAAAATCATTTAATTTGATGTATATGGTGACATGCTTTGTTGGACATAATTCTAAGTAATATACTAAATACTATCGTTCACTGGGATTAGTTTGTGAATCAGGCACCCATTGAAAGTTAGCGGGCAAAGGGGGCCATGCTGTATGGTCTTTGTATTGAAATGGCCTGGACCCCTTTGCCCTGGCCCCTTTTCCCCAAGGGGTAGAGGTGGGAAACTAAATCTATTATATCTCCCAAAAGTAATCTCCTCACTGAAGTAATGACTAGAAGACAAAGGCGATATAATGTACCACACAAAACAATGGATTTTTAGAAGAAATCACATAAATTAATCAAGAGATTCATACAGATATATAAGGTTATATTCATAAGATTGTCGCCATAATCCCCTCTTCGTCTATTATTTTTACTTCCGATATGTATCAGATGTCTATTTATGTTTTTTTTGTATACACATATTCACAATTCATAACTATGACAAAATTAATATTTCATACCACATGTCATAATTAAAATATCATTGATGGACCCCTTTGCTCACCGGCTCCCTTTGCCCGTCTCTCCCCTATAGGCCTAGATGTTTAAAAGGGAGGTTTAAATCAAGAGAGGGATGGGTAGATTCTGATAGTGTCGCATAATAGTTGTTGAAAATTAGGATTAGATGGTTATAATTTGTTTTCAATCTTTTATCCCCCCCCCCACACTAGAGTCTGGCTACGGCCTGACGTATAACATTTATACGATGTTTGACCCATAGAAATATAGGCCTACTTAATGTAGGCCTATGTTCTGTGGTCGGACCAACGTTGAAGACATTGGGCCGTCGTTTTATAAATTCTACACAAATGCTTTGTGTTTGCTGGAAGTGAAGTTCACAAAATATAGAGCCATCTGCGGTTGTTTATTCGGTTTATCTACTTAGTTCTACCTTTGAGGTATCGGTAATTGTGTTTAACCTTTTCACTACCATACATGACGGAAATTTCCGTCGTCATTCGTCAATGAACGTAACCATAAAATGACACAAATATTTGTCAAATATATACTACATTTATGTATTTTTCGTCATTTGAAGCTGGAAATTGCGTTAGCAATTCCAGCTTCAAATGACGAAAAATAGAACTCCTACACCAGAATATCTGGATCCTGGCATGCACTCTGGCCTGGAAGTCAAAGGGTTAAGTCCCAGCGGTCATCGTATCTTGAAATAAATTAGAAGGTATAGTTTCGAAGTCGCACTTCTTTTTGTCACAATGATAATGAGTCAGTATGGTAGAACCCAATATGCCTAATTCCCTGCAAAAACGATACATTGATTCTACCTAACTCCTAGCAAACACGATATATTGGCTCTATGTTGGCTCAATGTTGGTACACCGTCTGCGATGTTGTCCCAACATTGAATCAACATAGAATAGGCCTATGTCTCATCCCGGGCTACAGGATAACACTAATTTTAGATGTACATTCACCAGGTGACGCTTAAATATGTATTTGTGCTCACCAGATGTCACCACGACCAATAGATATTCGCTAGATGGCTACAAGTATAGATTTATTATTACCGGTACTAATCGTATCGTCCAGTTTATTTATAAAAAATATTGTTATTATGAAAAAAGTTACTCACATTTGCGTTGAAAGTTGAGACACATAAACATGATAAACGGAAACTGAAGCATGCTACTACCGATTTTTTGTCAAATAACGTTTACTTCAATTCAAAATGATCGTCTTGTGAGGAATGAAAAATTTTGATTATTTACCATGACTTTTTACCTAATTATTTTGATCTCGAATAATAATTAATATAGCAATGACGAACTTGTGTTCAAATATATTGGAAATCTCTGTTCCATGTATAATTACATATAATTATATATAATGAAGGTGTGCCCAATAATATTTGCAATGGGAAAGAACAGGAACTATGGTAACCAGGGCCTACTTCCCAGCAGACACGACACATATACCCAATGTTTGACCAATGTTGGGCCAACGTCGTAGACGGTGGGCGAGCATTGTTCAAACATTGGGTAGACGTGTCGTGCTTGCTGGGTTATTTTCCCAATGGACGCTTACTGTTGTTTTTTCTATGCTTCAACATGGTCGCCCAAAAAGTTTGCGAACGCGATATCTTATGAATCGTCTGTTTGATCGCATTTAAATTTGATGTGGTGGTTCTCATTGTATTTATCATGATCTGATTAAAGCTGCTCCGTGGGATGACATCAATTTTTAAATTTGTGATGAAAACTTAGGGTATCCCCCAATATCCTCACTTTAAGATACCAATTAACCAGGTGTTAATGTCGGCTGCTTTCATGTACCCTGCAGTAAGCTTTGATCCAACCGTGAGAGACGGTGTGTGTATAACTTGTGTCATTAAGTGCTGTATACTGCAGAAGTTGTTGTTTACATGGCAATACAGGACCTGGAAATAAATCTAGATTGTTTTTGTATTTTTAGTTAAGATCATATAGGTTCATATAGTAAGAATCTATTAAAAACAAAATGACTGATAGCTGCCATCTGGAAAAAAATCCGCGTTGTGGGTGGGGTATTTTTTAAAAGATTGTTTTTCCAATTATTGGATTAGTCTCTTGGATTGACTTAAAAACAAATCTTGGTATATTTTTTAGGGGGTGGGGTAATTTTCATGGCAGCCCGAAATTTGATTTGGTAGTTCTGTATGTATATTTCTGATGATCTCAATAAGTTTTTGGAATATTACATTTAAAATTGATGACATCCACCTCAACACAAAATGGTCATGGCAGGGGGGGGGGGGAGTATATTTTATGATTTAGATTTTTTTATTGGAGCGGTTTTTTCAAGTTAAAAATCGGGTGGAAGGTGCCGATGCCTTTTTTAGATTTATGATTTTTTTACACTTATGTTCGTCCCATATTATATTTCTTGGTGGCAAATTTGAAGTGCTGCTTCAATAGGTATTTCTCGCGAGCTGATTTTCGTTATTTTTTTTTATTTTTTTATATTAAATCTTCCGGAAAGAAACCGTTACAACGGAATGGCTGGGTAACAGCTCTCTCACTCAGATCAATCACTGCACAGGAATTCATGTTAACTCTTAAAACGCTGATATATTGCGTTGCGTAAACCATGGAGAACAAAGGAATTTTTCAATTTGAAATCATCATAAATGTCTTAGTTGTCTCTTTCCGCTGCATATGGATACATATATGCTACGAGTCTACATTATAAATGTTCTACTTTTTCAGTGCGGGAACCGTCTTTAGACGTCAGAATCTGACGTCTGTAGACGTCAGATTCTGACGTCTAAAGTCGGCCCCCGCGCTGAAAAGTTTACCAGCGTCACAGGATATATCTCCACTCAGCCCTCACCTTTGGCAGCATCTGAAAAATTCCGTAGACTCCTGCCATGCGTGATTTTGGTGGTAGCAATTTTCCCAACGAGCTGGTATTGGTACGTCGCCATTATCCACATAGAGGCCGAAAATTATCAGTCCCTATTCGGTTTACAGGGGACGGGTGACATTGCTGGAGGAGTGTTATGACAGCCATCATGAAAAAATCAACATGGTGGAAGGGGTTTATCGAATGTGACTGATGTAGTCTCCCCAGCTTTTAAAGTTGTTTTTTGGGCATTTTTTAATGGACTGACGGGCAATATTTAAAGGAGTGCATATAATATTTCTGTTCCGCTTTTTTCTGTGACGTCAAACACGGCGCCGGGTTAATTGACGGGCAGAAATTGACGGACAGCCAGACATCCCCGGCAAGCAGCAGACGATCAACACAATGCTGGTTCGTGCTGTCGTGCATAGATCCGTGAGGGTCGGATGGGTTGTAGATTTTCGATACAGGGTCCGTGTATGACAAGTCCAAATTGGCCAGACCGGAATTAGATGGATCGCAAGATCCATTCGTTTTCGCATGGATCATTTCCCGCGGAAGCGTCTGGTCTGAGTGTGACACACCCTTGAATAAGGGCGGATCCACCCTTTGTTCTCTGGAGACGTGATTGATACCCCAAAAGAAAATAAAAATCAATTTGTACGTCGTCGATGAACTCCTTAGGAATGAAATGAGTGTTTAGACGTCACTATTTGCAATTGTTCGGTCTCAAATTAAACAAATATGAGTAATTTTCACCGATTCAAGTTAAAGAATTTTAATTTTCACCCAATTGAAGTTGTGTCTCGCTACTGCGGCCCACAACTTCAAGTGGGCGGAAATTCCTCATATTTGTTTAAGAGCAGACCACACAAAAATCTTGATGTTTAAACCCTTATTTAATTCGCAATAACAGCGTTTTGATCATCTAATGAAACGGATTAAAACAACAACAACAACAACAACAACAACAACAACAGCGTCAGCAACAGCATCAGCATCAGCAGCAGCAGCAGCAGCAGCAGCGGCAGCAGCAGCAACAACAACAACAACAACAATAACTAGAGAGGACTTTTCAAGTAACTATATTGTTTGGGCTAAGTTGTATGATTTTTGGCAGCCACTTTGAATTGTGTTGCGTTATTTTTATTATGACAGATTGATTGGAATTTTGATTATGTGTTTTTTTTCGCTGCAATTTTGAATTGGAATTTTAGACTTCTGGATTCGGAATTCTTCGTTGGTTTGATGTTGTATCAATGTCTGCGACGCTGGCCAAACATTAAAACTACTTTGCGTCCACATTTTATGCTTGATGGAATTACAACAGTCAGTTCAATCTGAAAATGTAGCATATGAAAGGTTCTACTGTTCACATCAAAGACCCAATGTTGGCTTAATGCATACTTGCTACTGTTGGGCTAATGTTGGCTCAGCGTCGTGGACAGTGTGTCAACAATAGCCCAGCATCGGGTCAACGTCGCGTGTTTGACCGCCTGCACGATAGACTGAGAGAACGCACAGACACAAACTGAGCGGACGAACTGAGCGAACAAAGGTAAACCAAAATGTCCTCTTCAGAGGGGAGACATAATAAAGATAAATTATTATGTAGGCTGGATACCTGATTGCCAGTATACTGCGACAGGTAGCAACGCTCGATAAATTTGGACAGAGTGTCCATCCCGGACAACATAATACACTGACCCAATGTCGGTTCAATGTTGGACCATCGTTTGCGACGCTGGCCCAGCATTGAGTCAACATTGGTTCAGTGTATCGTGTTTGCTGGAACGGTTTACGCTGATTATAACAGCTCGATTCGGACTTTGAATTGTTTATATTTTCTCAACCCTCAGACCGCTAGGTAGGACTATCGTCGTTTTAACCCTTAAAGCGTTGAAATACGTTTGTATAAGCCATGGACACCAAAGGGTTTTAATCCATTTGAAATCATCATCATCTTAGTTAGCTCTTTCTGATGCATTTGAATACCTATGTTATGGGTGTACGACCATTGGAAATATTTGTACTCTTACAGTGCGGGGATAGACTTTAGATGTCAGACGTCTAAAGTCTATCACCGCGCTATATTATTAGGTCTTTTTTGGGACAGGTTAAATTACAGGTATTGGGAATGAAATGTGTGTTTAGACATCAACATTTGCGAATGTTTTGTCTCGAATTGTTAGAAATATGAGTAATTTTCACCCACTTGAAGGTGTGGGTGAAAATTCAAGTGATAACGTGTGACTAAAATCTTATTAGAAACTGTTTTATCCAAGTAAAAAGTTTTAGCAGAGGTTTATTGTGGGGGGGGGGGGGAGGCAATTACCTGCAAATTTATCCAGGATTGCGTTTCAACTATCGAAGCGCCGAACTATTTTTATATAAACCATGAAGACCAAAAGTTTTTTACCAATTTGAAATAATCATAAATGTCTTTCCGATTCGTATTTAGACGTAGGTCCCCGCGCTTAAAAGGTTGATCTAGCGCTGTATATATATATATATATATATTTTTGATCCGCGGAAGAAAGCAGTAGATCTTCGCTCCTGCCTCGACTAAATGGGAATAAATACTTGATTTACAAAGCACATAATAATATTGTAATGTTATCGGGTGTTTTTTCTTCGATTGGCGACAACGGACGTACATAGAAGTTGATAGTTTTCTGTAAAAGTATCTAGTTTTCGGAAAATGATTGAATGGGAAGTTACACTTATTCGTATACACAACATTACTAACCGGTTAAATTTGTTGGTAATAGGCAGTTGAATAGATATGCGCCACCAATATTTAGACGATTTTTTTCTGTAACTAGAAACTGAAAAATGAAAAAGTTCGTAATAATATTATATCTAAATAAAACAGTGGATATTTTGAGACAGTTTTTAGGTCTTAAAATGTGTAATATTATACACAGTTGAATTTAAATAAACAGCGAATATTTTGAGACCGTTTTTTTCCGATAAAGTGAAATAACACATTTAATCTAGCAAACTACAGCTCAGTCTGCAGAAAAGTCATGAGATTTGTTTGCTGGAATCTCTCTTCAAAATCGACTTAACCATTTGGATCAGGTTATTCACAAATATACAGCAGGCATATTCCACGTATATACAAGGTAGGTCCACGTATAGAAGCCCAGTTTTGGGGGATGCTGCGATTATTGAGGTCACCACGGATTCACAGTATATCAGTGTATTTCTCCACGTGTGTACGTACCCTAATGGCCGAGGCACCCCCCCCCCCGAAATCAGATGCCCAGCCCCCCGGGGGGAGCCCATCCACCGCGAAAAACAGTGACACAAGGCTGGGTAGACGTCGGGCCGACGTCTCCGACGTCGGTCCGACTTCTACCCAGCATTGGGCCAGCACTGAGACGCGTCGGGCTGCCCCGGGGCCAACCGACTGACCCCATCATTTCTCGCCCACAATGGCCGCGACCCGTGCGCCACTCAGCGCTTTTCACGGCGAGCCAACGTGTGTTGTGAACTTTTAAATACTGCCCACGCTCCGATTTGAACTTGGACCGCGGGCACCAGAGGGTGGTCAAGATAACAATCTCCGCAGCTCCTTCTCCCGATGAAGGACCTGAGTATACACTTTTGACGCTTTGCTGGCCAAGGCGGCGTGGCTTATTAATTTTATTGTGGAAAGCTCCGCGCCCTCCCGGTGTTAAGAGGTCAAGCTCGTTAGCCATGTTTGTGTGTTCTTTTCAAATGTGAAAATGGATTACATTATCGTATAATCGTTTTGGCGCGAATTTAAAATATTTTGTGATTTTCCTGAAGTTTATCGGATCACGTGCAATTTGCACCAACACTTCGTAATGTGTGCATGGATTGGTGATAAAACAAGTATGTCCAGGACATGAAAGTCCTGAAGATGTGAAAAGCTACGATTTAAAAATTCACAACCACACTTCCAGTGGTCTCTGATTGGTCAAAATTATACTATGCATACAACCGTGAAAGGCAAAAGGCAGTATCTGCTTGCTTTACAAGTAAGCAGATACCGCCTTTTGCCTTTGCATATAGCAGCAGGACGGACACCACCCCTTCAATTAAGTGTAGGTTGAACTTCGTTTTACAGTTTTCGGTGCAGTTAATGCTATTTGCTTGTGTTCAGCACATAGGAATCTGTTTTTTGACCAACACTATAAGATACGGGGCTTTGCACTTACACCGTTGAGACTAAAATGCTTCTTTACCGCCCGCTCGTAAAAAATACTTATTGTTGAGAGCCTTCATAACCGCGAGGTACATGATTGGTCTCAGTAATTTTCACTCATTTGAAGTTGTGGATCGCGTCAGCGAGACACAACTTCAAGCGGGTGAAAATTCCAATTAAATAACTTGGTGGCTAAAGGGTCAGAAGAACTTTGTGTTCGGATGCTAACGTTACATATCGGACGGCTGAAATTAGAGGGTGGTGGATGTAACTTGCGGGCAACGGACCGAGAATAGCAATTTGGACGCCCCCCCCCCCCCCCCTGGTTTCAACTGACCATTTGTCCATTCAAACAGACAAGCTCTCCGCGCCAACACACAACGCCCACCCCACCACCGACCTTTGGACATGACCTCATTCTGTTCAGATCGAGTAGTCCGATATATCAAAAAATAAAGTCTGAGGATGATGACTGGAAAATTTTAGTCGAAATACTGAATTCATTAAAATACAAGGAAAACGATAATCGGACAAAATATTGTGAACAAAAGCTAGGAGGAAATAAAATTGACTTTATTGTACATTCAACGTTGATTTACGTTTAAAATGTAAGCTTACTTCTGTTTGGAGATTCAAATTGATGGCATTGAAATTGACTTGATAAAATGATTAGTAATACCCCTGAATTTTGCGACAGCGCAAATGTTAACGAATCTAAAAACATATTTTATAAAGCCGTGTTAGAACTTCCATCATGGAAATAGAGTGCGTACCAAATTGTACTAAATGTATTTGTCATTGTGACAGAGGAGCCAAATGAGATGGATATTTGCATAATTGAACTTCTTAGACGATCTGTAAAATTCACGAAATTCAAATATTAACCTCTTTGATGGTTATTCGCAAGGCAACAAGAAAATGAAGTGGAAAACTCGCAGAATATCCAAAATTGGGGAACATATTACATCTTGAAGGATATGATATCTTAACCCTTTGACCGCCAAATTTTTCAATCTGAATTTTCACCCACTTGAAGTTGTGTCTCGCTGACGCGATCCACAACTTCAAGTGAGTGAAAATTATTCAGATTCGACAAGATGGAGGTCAACTGTTTTCAAATATTGCTGCTTGATGTCACATTTTATCTTTACCATATATAAAATGTGCTGCTAATAAAAAATGAAAACCCGAATATATGCGACACCGGCGGTTAAAGGGTTAATAGATGACATCTTAAAGAAAGTCATTGTAGCCGATACAATAACCCTTAAAGCGCTTAGTTTAACCCTTTAACCGCCGGTGCCGCATATATTCGTGTTTTATTTTTTTATTAGCACATTAATTACCACCTTTTAAACATGTTAAAGATAAAATGTGACATCAATCTGCAATATTTGAAAACAGTTGACCTCCATTTTGTCAAATCTGAATAATTTTCACCCACTTGAAGTTGTGGATCGCGTCAGCGAGACACAACTTCAAGTGGGTGAACATTCAGATTGAATAATTTGGCGGTTGAAGGGTTAACCTGTTATAATAAAGCAGATTAAAAAGGACAAGCGCTTAGGGCCTTAAGGGTTAGCATATCGACCCCTGGAGCACATACAACACTCTGGATACAAGGTGTGGATATAGAAAATATTTTAATTAGGAATAAAGAACAACTCGTGTGGCATACATAGTCCCACGTCAAGGTTCTCTTAACACTTTCAGCGCAGGGACGGTCGTTAGACGTCTGAATCTGACGTATACAAGCCCCACTCTTGAGACGGTCACCGCATTAATTAAAAAAATATAATGGTCGTAAACCCATACCATGGTACACAAATGAAGCGAGAAGAGGCAAGACATTTGTGGTGATTTCAAATTAAAAAAAACACTTTGGAAAAAGACACAATGGTTTATACAAACATATTTCGGTGTTGTAAGGACTAGAAACATATATGAGGGTGTCTCCCTATACCCAAATAGCACTCTGCTCAATCTTCAATTTAATCGGGGGCGGGGGCCCTAGGGTAGTGGCTAGCACCGCTGCCTTTCACGCCAGAGTTCGGGGCTCGGTTCACGGTCTCGGCGGTTTGAAAGAAACAAAAATGTTTCTTCCCCATCCACGTGTGAAAGTCAGTATTGTGGGGAGCCTGCGTGACCGAAAGGTAGCGTGCTCGCCCTCAGACCGCCAGGGCTCGAATTTCGAATCCTGTGTCTGGAGGACAGTGTCATCTCAGTCATCTCACCATTCTCAGAAGGTTCTCCTGGCCCAGTTTAGCCTATATGTGCACAAAGGTTTCCTAGAGCCCGATTCATTTCATTTCAAGGTAATCAGTTGAAAAATAATAAAATTTCAGTCACTTGAAGTTGTGTCTTCAAGTGACTGAAAATTTATGTAATTTGTGACATTTAAATCTCAACATACTTCAGTGTGTCTTGCAAAAAGCGGCCGTGGGATAACAAGAAAGTATCCGATAGAAAAACAATAGTCTGACCTGGGTCTGGACGTAGTGGAATAGTCTGGACGTAGTGGGACGTTCAAACTATATAATATCTCGGTAGGCTCATTTTGGTGTCATCATACTATATTGTCATACTCAAAACTATATACAGGTGAACGTCAGTGACAATAATTCTGATCTACAAAGATAAATAGCAGTAACAACTCATATGAAAAAAAACAGTTACTGCTCTTTGCCTTTACGTGGTCCTGCATTTGGAGTCACCCGGGTAACTGCTCTTGGACCAATACGTTTCATTATCTAAGCTACTAAAACAGTATGGATGGTTTATTTCACTATGTCATAATATATAGTCTTATGAGATGAGTATAGGTATAATTCCTAAGGGTAAACATATCGCTACCAGACACTATAATTATGCATATGTGTACATGTAACATGAATATGTCTATTAACATGATTAAGTACTTGGTTTTGATCACAAAAGTGCATTGTTTGTGTGATTACATAGTCAGCAGAAAACACCTTAATTAATAACACTATATCATTTCTGCCAGTGGGCCAACGTTCAACTGTTGTTTAGTGCCTGGGATATTAAATAACATCTCCCGAATAACAGCTTACAATATATTATCTCCCGAATAACAATGAATTTTTTTTTTTTTATAAAATGTATTTAATAAGCTTTCAAATCTGTGAATAATCCAAGACATAATTAAAATGCTTATGTTACACCAGCAGTGTAATAATGCCGCCTCGTCCCGAATGCCTAGCCAATTCACATATATCATTGTGACCATGCAATTGGATATATATAATTGTGTGTTATTTATAAAATAATACCATAAGTAGAAATATCATAGAGCAAGAGCACATGACCTTAACCTAGCACTGTCGTGTAAACGCAAACAGCAGTATACTGCTTACTTTATAATAAAGAATTACTAGTGTTTGAATTTGAATAATATTACAGTATCTGTCGTCCTTTTGTACATTCTGTATACGTCCATAGACAATTATTGGCTGTCAAATGTCTAGATGTATTTAATAAAATTGAAATGTATTCTTGCTAACACTAGTTAGCGAAAAGATGGTGTAAAAACATAAATTCAGTGAGACACCGTCTTTTAATTCACAATTAGCCTTCCTATCAACCAGCTTCTCATGCTCATTTACCTTGTGCTATGGTTTAACACTGCAGTCAGTTTTACCACCTCAATCTAAATTAAAATCACCTCTTATAAGATGATTGCTTATTTCCAATTGTTAACGCTTAGAACACTGAGCTGTTAAATTTAAATTTTACAGTCACTTGAAGTTGTGCCTCGCTATCGCGACACACAACTTCAAGTGACTGAAAATTGATTCAATTTGTGACATTTCAGTTCCGACATATTTCAGTGTGTAAAGATTTAGGACATAATTATTTTACTTTTAATAAAAACCCAGATGTCTACTGTAGTCGACATCAGTGTTCTAAGGGTTAACCCTTACAGCGCGGGGATGGACTTTAGTCATCAGAATCTGACGTCTGTAGACGTCAGATTTTGACGACTAAAGTCCAGCCCTGCACTGTAAGAGGAAACATTTTTCTGATGTCTGTAGACCCATAACATAGGTATTCAAATGAATCGGAAAGATATGAATAAGACATTTCTAATGATTACAAACTGAAAAAACCTTTGACCTCCAAAGTTTTCAAAAAAAAATCAGCACTTCAAGAGTTAAATCATCTCAGCCTAAAATTTTATAAAATACAAATGTGCAATAATATGTAAAATGAAAGATCACAACGTCCTCAACGTGATGCATTCCTCTTTAAATTAATGGCACATTTCCCCTAGAACTCGCTGTTCAATTCACCCTTTGCCTGCTTATCACGCCAATTGTTGTTTTGATTCGGTTTTATTAGCCAATTAAATCACTGTTGTTGGGAACCAGATGTGTGTTTAAACATCAATAATTACAAATGTTTGGTATCAAATTAAACATATAGGAGTAATTTTCAACCACTTGAGGTTGTGGATCACGGTAAGAAGACACAACTTCAAGTGGGTGAAAAATTAAATAAATTAACTTAACATGATAAGGGTTAAAATGTTCAAGGGATTGTAGATTTAAGTCACAACATTTTTTAATTGTAAAATTCAGGTCACAACATTTGTAGAAGTCTTAAATTTAAGATATATCTCGATCACTTACACAAGAATCTAGTTACACAAGTGCTATTGAAACACAAAAATACTGCCTGCCTGCCTGCCTGCCTGCCTGCCTGCCTGCCTGCCTGCCTGCCTGCCTGCCTGCGTGCCTGCCTGCCTGCCTGCCTGCCTGCCTGCCTGCCTGCCTGCCTGCCTGCCTGCCTGCCTGCCTGCCTGCCTGCCTGCCTGCCTGCCTGCCTGCCTGCCAGTCGATTGACTGACTGACTGACTGACTGACTGACTGATTGATTGATTGATTGATTGATTGATTGATTGATTGATTGATTGATTGATTGATTGATTGATTGATTGATTGATTGATTGATTGATTGATTGATTGATTGATTGATTGATTGATTGATTGATTGATTGATTGATTGATTGATTGATTGATTGATTGATTGATTGATTGATTGATTGATTGATTGATTGATTGATTGATTGATTGATTGATTGATTGATTGATTGATTGATTGATCGATCGATCGATCGATCGATCGATCGATCGATCGATCGATCGATTGATTGATTGATTGATTGATTGATTGATTGATTGATTGATTGATTGATTGATTGATTGATTGATTGATTGATTGATTGATTGATTGATTGATTAATTGATTGACGGATTGATTGACGGATTGATTGACGGATTGATTGAGTAATATTATCAGGATTATGTAGAGTTATTGTGCCACCATACTCATAACATACAATAGACTCCACAGTAATAAAAAATAATTTTTAAAATTGTGTTTTAAAAGGCTTTTATTTTTTCAAACTACATAACTCTTTTAGCATTAGGGGATCATCACAAAATACCGTTATTTTGAAAATATTTTTTGTGAAAAGCAGCGGCCCATCTGGTAGTCTGCTCACTTTAAAGACACTGTCAGCCTTCGAATTACCATACGAGAGCTGTGATTTGACTGTAGCATTGTAGTCCAGTTGTCAAATGACATTTTTTACTCAAGCGTGTTTCGCGGTATGGACGATGTTTTATGATTGATTCTGGTTCTAAAGGATGTCCTGAGCAGGAAACAGCCGGGTGCCACTTTGGCACCCTTGGGCGGAATTTTTTAAGGGCAAAAACAAAATGGCCGCCAAATATTTCAAGGTCAAATATGATTTTTCAACAAATGAAGCCAGCAACAAGTGTAATACCTCATTTTCATGTGATTTTGACTGGGCAATCCATTTCTTGTATTATCAAGGTCAAAAAGTCATTTTCAAGGTCAAATAAGCAAAAATACCATTTTTAACAAATAAAGATAGGAACATGTGTAATACCTTTTTCACATAGGATTTTATCTGAAAATCAATTTATGGTATTATTTTGTTGATCCAAGGTTAGCTTCATAGGCGAAAGTCCTTTCCAAGGTCAAAAACAAAATGGTTGCCAGATATTTCAAGGTCAAATATGATTTTTCAACAAATGAAGCTAGGAACAAATGTAATACCTTATTTTCATGTGATTTTGACCGGGTAATTCATTTCTTGTATTATTTGCATGATTCAATGTCGTCTTCAAGGTTAAAAGGTCAAATAGAAAGGTCAATTAAGCAAAATTAACATATTTAACAAATAAAGCTAGGAACATGTGTAATACCTCTTTTGTCATGCAATTTTGACTGTTCATTCCATATCTGAGATTTTAATTATTCAAGGTCATCTTCAAGGTCAAAGGGGTCAATCGCAAGGTAAAGTAAAAGAAATATCATTTTTAACAAATAAAGCTAGGAATGTGTGTAATACCTTGTTTATGAGAAATTCAATTATAGTATTACTTGAGTGACTGAAAGTTATCTTCAAGGTAAATTTCAATTTGAAGTCATTAAAAGTCAATTAACAAACATAAATAACAAAAAGTGTTTACGGGCCTGTTTAAAGGGCAATGAGGAGGCGTTGAAGGGCAATTAGGAGGCGGTGAAAGGCAACGAGGAGGCGTTAAGGGACAAAAATGGAGCGTCAAAAAGTGACAAGATGCATTAAAAGGTGGCGGGGTGGCATGAAAGGGCTATGTAACAGTGACAAGGAAGTATGTTAACGGGTGATGGGGAGCTGCTAATGGTTAATGGATAGGTGTCTAAGTGAAATGAGAATGCAATAAAGACGATGGAGAATCGTTAAAGGGCAACGGAGAAGCGTTAAATGATGACAGAGAGTCGTCAAAGAGCGACGGAAAGGCGTTAAAGGCCGAAAAAAATGTTAAAAGTGATGTAGATGCATTAAAATTTGATGGAGAGGCGCTAATAGGCGCTGCAGATGCGTTAAATGGCGATGTGAATGTTTCAAAGGACGATGGTGAGGCATTGGTATAATAAATGGTGATGGGAAAGTGTTAAATGGCGATGGGAAGGCGGTAAAGGGTGATAAGGAGTCGTTAAAGAGCGACCATGAAACGTTAAACGATGATGGGAAAGCGCTGAAGGGCAATGGGGAGGAGATAAAGTGTGCTGGATAGGCGTGTGAGGGTGAGGAGAAAGTGTTAAAAACAACGGGGCATTGCTAAAGGGCCACGGATAAGCGTTAAATGGTGACTCAGAGACGTCAAAGGGCAACGGAGAAGTAATAAAGGTTGATCAATGGAGATGCAATAAAGGGTGAGGAAAAACGCTAACAGGCGCTGCAGATGCGTTATATGGCGATGGGAAGGCGTTAATGGGCAGCGAGGAGGCGTTGAAGGGCAACGAGGAGGCGTTGAAGGACATCGAAGAGGCGCTAAGGGGCGAAGAAGAGGCGTTAAAGAGTCATAGTGTGTGTTAAAAGTTGTTGGGTGGCACGACAGGGCTATTGAACGACGTTAGAGGGTGACGAGGAAGCATTAAATGACAGGTGATGCGGTGGTGCTAAAGGGTGATGGATATGTGCTTAAGGGCGATAAGAAGGCGTTAAAGACGACATGGAATCGCTGAAGATCAACTGAGAAAAATTAAATTATGACGGAGAGAAGTCAAAGAGTGACGGGAAGGCGTTAAAGGGCCATGAAAAAGTACTAAAGGTTGATGGAGATGCACTAAAACATTGATGGAGAGGTGGTAAATGGTGTTGGTAAAGGGTTAAATGGCGATGAAGAGGCGGTAAATGGTGATGGAAAGTCGTTAAATGGCGATCGGAAGCCGGTAAAGGGCGATGAGGAGGCGTTAAATTGCACCGAAGAAGCGTTAAAGGCGACGGAAAGGTGTTAAAGGAAGAAGAACAAATATGAAGGTCGACCCAAAAGCATTGAAGGGCAATGAGAGACGTTAAATGGCGAAGGGGAGGCGTCGAAGGACCATGGGGAAGCGTTAAAGATTGATGGTGAAGCGTTAACATGTGACGGAGAGTTAAAGAGCAATAGAGAAGCGTTCAGTGTGAAGAAGAGGCATTAAAGGGCGACAGAAAGACCTTCAATTGCAATAAAAAGGCGTTAAACGAAAAGGACGTTCAGGATGAAGAAGAGGCGCCAAATGGCAATGGAAAGGCCTTCAATTGCAAAGAAGAGGCGTTAAACTAAAAGCTACGGCGCATTATTGTTTCTCTTAATGCCCACAGCCCCTTAATGCCTCTCTCTCACCTTATAACGCCCCCGATTGCACTGTAACGCCTCTTGTGGCCCATTAACCCCTCCTCATTTTTCTTTAATATGCCTCCTCATTGCCCTTTAATGCCTTTTCATTATCCTTTAGTGCCTTCTCATTGCCCTTTAATACCTCCTCATCGACCGTTAGAGCTTTTCCATCACTCTTTAACACATCTCTGTTAATTGCCATCCAATACCTTCGAGCTGATCTCTTCACCTTGAGCATGTTTAATCATTTAAACCCAACAGAATTAGATTATCCAGTCAAAATAAAACACAACACAAGGTATTATACGTGCTCAAATTGCTAACATATATGCTAACAATTATATTTGACCTTGAGGATGACTTTAAATCACCAAAGTAAATAGGAAAAAAAACATTTTTCGCTCAAAATCCCACGAAAAAGGGTTTTTACACATGTTCTAGCTGTATTTGTTGAAAATCATATTCTCCTTTACTTGACTTTGAAATTGACATTTTGACCTTAAAGATGACCTTTTATCATCAAAATAGTATCAAGAAAAGATTATTCGGTCAAAAATCACATCAAAAGGACTTATTACACTTCTTCATGTTTTGTTTCTAAACGATCAAATTTTTACATTTTTGACCTTGCAAGTGACCTTTCGACCTTGAAAATGACCTTGGATCAACAAAATAATACCATAAATGGATTTTTCAGAAAAAATCCCATGAAAAAGAGGTATTACACATGTTTCTAGCTTTATTTGTTTTAAATGGTAATTTGCTTATTTGACCTTGAAATAGACTTCTTGACTTTGAAGATGACCTTGAGTCATCAAAATAATACAATAAATTGGTTGCCCTGTCAAAATCACACGAAAATGGGGTATTATACTTTTTCCTGGCTTCATTTGTTGAACAATCATAGTTGACCTTGAAATATCCGGTGGCCATTTTGTTTTTGACCTTGGCAATGACCTTTCGGCCTTGAAGATGACCTTGGATCACCAAAATAATACCATAAATGGATTTTTCAGACAAAATCTCATGAAAAAGAGTTATTACACATGTTCCTAGCTTTATTTGTTAAAAAGGGTATTTTTGCTTATTTACCTTTGAAATGGACTTTTTGACCTTAAAGATGACCTTAAGTCATAAAAATAATTCAAGAAATAGATTGCCCAGCAAAAATCACATTAAAATGAGGTATTACACTTGTCCCTGGCTTCATTTGTTGAAAAATCATATTTGACCTTGAAATATATGGCGGCCATTTTGTTTTTGTCCCTAAAAAATTCCGCCCAAGGGTGCCACTCTGATTTCTGCTGGGGACACCCCATAGTATCAGAATCAATCATAAAACATCGTCCATACAGCGAAACACGCTTTAGTCAAAATCCACTGGACTATTATAGTTCTCCTCTTTATCTCGATTCTCCCAAGCAAGGAGGGAGGTTAACCTCCTTGTCCCAAGTAATTGGGCGCCCGCACTGATCCCATTTCGCTTTAACCGACTCGCGATTCCTTTAAAAAATATTTTATCAGCAAATTAAATACCAGCTTTCAAACATGGTCAAGACAAAACGTGACATCAATCAGCGATATTTCAAAATCGTTGACTTCAATTTTGCCAGATCTGGATAACTTTCACTCACTTAAAGTTGTCAATCGCGTCAGCGAGACGCAACTTCAAGTGAGTGAAAATTGCAACTGAAGCAGCCCCTTGGGATGACATCAATTTTCGTTTTTAGTTCCGTACTGAAGTAGTGTATCCCACGGATCATGTTTTTATTTTTTTCAGAATTTTTATATTTTTACAAATATTTTTAATCAACATTTCTATGAAACCAGAAGTAACCCAAACAAATCATTTGTATACCTGAAGGACGATTGAATGTTTTCACAGCATTGGGCCACATGCTGATGGCATCGGCCCAGCGTTGGGTAGACAATCAGTGCTGCAGGTGTGTTCTCCCGTGTCCTGACTATGGGACACCAATTAGCGGCGACTGGTTTGATCTTACCGTCTGATACGTGGGAATATGTGATGTAAAGTGCTGTATATTGCTGACTTGTTTTGCTTACATGGCAATATACGACCTGGAAATACAACTATTTCACCCTTTTTCAGTGCTTTAAAATTGTTTTTTGACTTTTTCGTATTTTCAGTTCAGATCAGTAGGCTATATAGCTTCATATGAATGAAATTTTCAAAATTGACAACATTGAAAATGTCTCATCCCAAGGGGTCCCTTTAAATAGTCAGTTAACCATCAAACGGCATGTTTAAAAAAATAATAATGAAGTGGAATGGAATTATATGCCCCAGCGACATAACAACGTAATTTGGATGTTACACCTTTCACCTGTATTTAAATATGTGTATTTAAATATGTAATCGATCCCCGCGCTGAAAGAGTAAAATATATAAAATGGTCATAGACTGGAAGAGTTAACTGAGACATGTATGATGATTTAAACTAAAAAAAACACGTTGGTCTCCATGGTCTGTACAAAAAAATTACAGCGTTGTAGAGGTTAAATATAAAGCGATAATCACGTCTATTGTTGTTTTAAGACAAGTTGTTTTACAACGGCAGCATGTCACACCAGAAAGCCTGTACCGACTTGGCATCATAAGCAATAGCAACGATCCTAGTAGCGACCGTATAAGCCCCCTGGTGGGTGTTTCGGAAGCAATATTGAGACACTACAATCGCGTCGCGGAACATGCCACACTGCAACGACTGTCTACGAAAGCTAAGATGGGCCACACTAAAGGCTCCCACAAACCGCAAAGACTCCCCGCGATTGCTTAACGTGAGACAGCATTTCACAACAGAAAGACTATCTTATCGACCTGGCGTCTTAAGCTATTGTAGTGATCCTATATACATGATATAGTGGTGATCGTGTAGGCCCCCTTATTGTGTGTTCCAGAAGCAATATTGAGGAATTACGATCGCGTCGCAGGACATACCATACCGCAAAGACCGTTTACGACTGCTAAGACTCACCACGATTAAGACTGAACATGATCAGTCTAGACAACAGCTTCCCACAGGACGGAACCGACTAAATCGTAGTTGTGGGATTGGCCACACTGCACCGAGTGTTGAAGATTATGGTCACGTCGGCCCGGGACAGTCCTTGCTGTGTGTGGGAGTCTTATATTTGCTAGATTGACGGATAGGATGTTTTGGATCGAATTCTACCCACCTGAAGTTGTGGGTCTCTACTTTCTCTATTTTAAGTATAGAAAACGACCTATTATAACTCAGCGCTTAATAATTTCTAATTAAAATAAAACAAATAGAAGTGTTTTTAATGATTGCTTATTCGGTCCGTTTGTGGCTGGAAACACAGAACTCATGGGTTTCGAATACCAGCCAGGTCCGGATAATAAATGTTGTTGTCGTGGTTGCACATATATATATACAGTGCTCTAAATTGTTCAAAGGTATGTATAGTGTGGAGTGCTGTCCATGGTACTGTGCACTATAAATTTAAGAACCCTTGAAGTCACTTGATAAGTTTATATAGGTATAGCAAGGAGGTTATAACCTCCTTGGGTATAGTTGCTACCCAGCCTGATCACTCCGCTCAACCCTTGCGATGTAATCAGGGTAAACAGGCCTATATAATCATATATAGTTGCTACTTTATATTTCCTTCTGTAGCGATAAAGGGCGAGGGCGCTGATGTATAGGCCTGTCTGTTTGGAAAGATCGCGGGATTGAAATCCAATCTGGCCTTTAAGTTTCAAAGGTACAAAATGTTTCTTCCCCGCTCACTCGTGGAGATTCAATATTGTGGCCCAGTTTAGCCTATATGTGCACAAAGGTGGCGTAAAACCCCATTCATTTAATGGGACCCCGTGAGATGAGACATTTTCAATTTTATTTGAAGCTATATAGCCTACTGATCTCAACTAAAAATACAAAAAAAGTCAAAAAATAATTTTAAAGCACCGAAAAAGAGTGAAATATTTATATTTCCAGGTCGTATATTGCCATGTTAACAAAAACAAGTCAACAATACTTTACACCACATATTCCCACGTCTTGGACAGTGAGATCAAATCAATCGCCGCTAATTGGTGTCTTATTGTCAGGACATGGGGGGATACACGGCAGCACTGATTGTCTGCCCAACGCGGGGCTGACGGCATCAACATGTGGCCCAATGCTGTGGGAACATTCAACCGTCCTTTAGCAAGTGTTTAGGTATACAAAAAGTTTGTTTGGGTTTTGAGTGGATTCATAGAAATGTTGATAAAAAATATTTTTTTAAATCTAAAAACTCTGAAAAAATAAAATCATGATCTGGGTGATACACTAGCTAATTACAAAACTAAAAAAGAAAATTATTGTCATTCTAAGGAGCTGCTTGAATTTTTATTTATGTAACAAAATTGTGAAGTGTGCAGAATGCAAAGGTAAATCAATGGATGGATTGATGAATGGATTTAGATGTGTGTGGGAAATTGTTTGGCCAACGTCGCAGATGTTGTAGCAGCGTTGCGCCTACATGTGGTGCATGTTTATTGCGCCAGATGACGCCAGATGAGATCACAAGCCACAGATTTCATCAATCTCAGGATGGTCAATATATCAAGTGTTCACCCGATGACCTGTCTGTACACCGCAGACGCTGAGGATGTTGTACAGATGTGTGTACCTGTGTGTTGACGACTCGGTCTCTGCTAATTGCGGTCGAGCTCAGGGAACATGAGACATTGAAACAATGTTGGTTTAAAGTTGGTACAGCGTCTGCACCACTGGTCCAAAATTAAACCAACATTTGTTCTATGCCTTGTGTTTGCTGGTCAACGCCCCGCCAAGGGTCACCCGAAGTCCATGTCCGCACTGTTTGCATTCCACAGCGTTTTGTTCTTTACAGTGTTCGCCCTCGAATAATTTTACATTTTTTTCGTGTGCATGCTTCAGCCTATGCTTTTATGTAGGCCGCCCTAAATCTCAACACTCTGTCTCCTATGGAACTAAAATTAATTTGTTCAATCGGTTTGAAATTCAAACATTTCAAGATTGCCTGTTTCATGTTTCTTAGACCTCCTATACCATGGCTTTTAATTAGGCATATATATGGTGACCTAAAATAAAAACACAAATGAGAACATCCGAAAACATTTGATCAATCAAATTAATAGGTAGAGAATTAAAGGCTCTCCATTATATGCCTATCACCAATAGATGTAATAGCCAGGTCTCTCCATACTTCACATAATATTAAAATAAGACACAAAATATTAATAATAACAATTCGTGTGACTGTCAGAATATGCACGTGTGTCTGATTTGTGCAGCTATATGGGCCAACATAAAACCAGCATTGGTTCAGTGTCTTGTCTTTGCTGGGATAAAACGTCAGTATTTTATAGTCACATGCCCCGATATCAGTCGATTTCATCATACCTGGGCCCGTACGTATTCTCGTACAAGTTACTATATATCGTAGGCTTCTGATTGGTCGAGATGGCCATCTCGACCAATCAGAAGCCTGCGATATATCGTAACTTGTACGAGAATACGGCCCAGTAAAGACACAAAGCAGTATCTGCTTACTTGGATAGTGAGCAGATACTGCCTTTCGGTTTTGCACGGAAGTTACACCTGTTCCATGTTGCAGGTGTCGACTATGTTATATGGATAACCTACTTGGTACATAGGGGATGTCAAGGAATTTCAATTGAGATTCCTTGGGGATATAACCTTTTAAACCACGACTATCATTTTAATCTGTTTTATTTGTCAGTAATATCACAGTTATTGGGAATTAAATGTGTATTTAACCCTCTAACCGCCGGTGCCGTCCATATTCGTTTTTTTCACATTTGTATTAGCACAATCAGCTTTCAAACATATTAAAGATAAAAAGTAACAATAATCAGCAAAATTTGAAATTTATTTAACTCCATTTTGTCAAATCTGAATAATTTTCACTCACTTGAAGTTGTGGATCGCGTCAGCGAGACACAACTTCAAGTGGATGAAAATTCAGATTGAATAATTTGGCGGTTATAGGGTTAAACATCAAGGTTTGAAAATGCTTGGTCTGAAATAAAACAAATAATTATGAGTAATTTTCATCCACTTGAAGTTGTGGGTCGCGGTAGCGAGGCACAAATTCAAGTCGGTAAAAACTTAAATAAGATACCTAAGTGACTAAAGGGTTAAATCTGTGAGGTATAGAGGCCAAAGTAAAGGTACAAAAGGCCCCTATGTCTAAAAAATGACTTGAATATAATAACTTAGAAAGTTCTATTTTAAAACGTTTAATTTTGTCCCGGGTCTTACGAATTCGAAATATTTTTTACAAACGCAACTCGAATATCTGTAAACATGATTTATTTTTCAAGGATTGCAAACAGCAATATTGCCACAAGTTGCTGTCCCATTTCATACATACAGGCATACAGGCATACATACATGGTCATAGATATATACATGATACATACGTAAAATTATTATTAATAATACAATACAATATTAAACCGCAGAAAAATATACATATTAATCTTCATCCACTGCAAGTCGAGAATTGCGACAGCGATTCGCGGCTTTAAATGGTTAACTTGTCTATAGACTTGTCTATATTCAAAGCAAGTGTTGCCCATGTTTTAAATATTTATATTTTCATCTCACAAATGTGATAAAAGACATTTATCTGCGTTTAATATAATTAATACCTTTATCGTCGTTTAATAAAATTAATACAATATTTATAGAAATCAGTACATTATAAGTTTTTAGTTTCATGCATTAATTTTTTAGAAAACGTATGTCAACTACACACTATAATTATTTTATAATATACATTTAATTTTATTCGTTCGGAAAATAGTTTGTGTGACTTTCTATAGAGTGGAAGTGGAAGATTTTCTTCTAAGGTGATTTGATATTTATAATATTATCGTTCGCAGGCAGAGTTGCCCAAATTATCCAGGATTCCCTTTTCACAGCGCAATTGGTAACTGAAATTCAATCAGATATAGTTTAATTTGTGGTCAATCTAGTTAAAACAATAATAAAGCATAAAATAAAAGCGCATTTTATATCGTCATCACGTCCTCTTTTAAAAACATAATCAAATGATTTTGACGGATGTAAGCCTTCTTATATTTAAAATATAATATACAGTAAATTGGGTGATTTTGACGGATATATATATATTTATATTACAACTATAAATATAATCGCAGAAATCTTTAAATAAGATATAGAAAAGATCGGATGAATAAATTCTCAGAAAGGTAAGGGGGTCACCATTCAATTTCAAGGGGGAGGGATGGATTATTTTTGAAATAAATAAGTTCGGGCATTAAATACAGTCTATTTCAAGAACTGCTCTATATAAACAAGTAACACAATTTGAAATTTTCAGCGCGCCGCCGAGTCGGGTTGAAACAAGAAAAACAAAACAAAAAAACTCCAGCCCCCACCCCCCTCTAACAATTTTAACAGCAACGTTCATTGTTGAATGGGCGTATATTCCTTGGTGCGGGGAAGGAGGTTAGCCTAATCACCTTCTTGTTCCCAGCACTGACCGAGAGTCTCAGATGATGACCCAGCATTGGCCCAGCATCAGATCAAGATGCATGTGGTGCTAGCCGGGTCAATGACGATCGACTTGTAGTGCCTGACCAATGTCCACCATTTTGATTTAGGAGAGGCGGTCATGCATTGTGTGGCATCTGACAAGTTGGAGCTCTGTTATCAGTATGTAAACACATATACTGTATAATGTTATGTTACATTCGACGACTTTAATATCATAAATAGTATGCCTTGAGTTACATTGGTTATACCCCTACAAAAAAGATTCCTAATCAGCTCGTTTATGTGCGGTATCGGCATGATTATAAGAGAGAGAGATTGTACATTTAGCCTGTTAACTGTGGAATCTTATCAAATAATATTTAATCTGATAATTGAACTATATTACATACCACTAGAATAGTAAACAATCTTCAAGAACCATCAAACGTGATAATTTATATATATATAAGATATATAAACTGTAGTGTGAATAGGCCTGTATCATAGTCATACGCAAACTAGGCACTTAAAATGTTATTTTGTATTCCTACAGTTCTGCTCTGCAAAGCCAAAAGGCAGTATATAGTACTATATACCATGTATACCTGCATGCTTTACACTTGTAATTTAAGCAGATACTGCATTTTGGCTTTGCACAACAAGAATATTGAGTGAACTTCCTAAAAAATGCAGCTGCATGCATATCTCAAACAGAAAAAATGTTGTAAATTATATCATATCTCCATAGTTTTTGTAGGCTACTAGCAGGGGTATTTTCACCCTGTTGAAGGTGACAGTTGCGTCAACTAAACAGCCTGCTATCATTTAATTAAGTTCAAAATGTTTCCAAACCTGCATCATGTCCATGTCGCTAAAGATGGCATTTTTTCAATGTATGCCATATAGGCTGCTATATCGTCTCTTTGGATATGAAAGGGTGTATCTGCCACTTTGTAAAGTGGCAGATACACCCTTTCATATCCAAAGGGACGATATATGAGAACCAGAGCTGATGCTTTTACATATTTTTTTATTTACATTTTATTTGAAAGCGAACAGCCAACTTATGTGTGATATAGACCTATACTTGTGTTCCTCTATACACAATTTCAGAATTTCGGCGGATTAATTTATGCGCAACAAGATAAAGATTGAGTTGTTTCAACACAGATAGACATGCATCCTTTTTTCTGATTTATAATCTGATAATATGCATAAAACTATATGTTATCGCCAATTCCGTTCCGGTGCGACTCGAGTATGCCGCCGTGCAAAGCCAAAAGGCAGTATCTGCTAAATTTACAAGCGAGCAGATACTGTCTTTTGGCTTCACAGAACGGAATAAAGGCATCATTTTCTGTGCGTGCTTATATATACGCAATTTTTTTCATCGGGCTGATATATTATAGCAGGGCGGATTAAAATAAAACAGACCCTCTTCTAGCAGGCATGACAAGTTCACCCTACAGTGCTGGTTTAATGTTGGACCAGTGTCTGCGACGCTGGCCAACATTAAACAGGCATTGGGACCATCCATGCCCTGATTTTATTGTCAGTGTTTTATTTATTCCTGCCATCAAAGCGGCATAAACACCACCTATTACGTGTGTGTGTAATCCCAGAATTTGAGCCAATGTTGGTTTATTGTTGGGCCACCGTCCACGACGCTGGCCCAACCCTAAACTAACATTGGCTCAACGTCTCGTGTTTGCTGGACTGACGAACTCCGTGTTCCTAATGACAGGTTATTTGAGTGAACCCAGAGATCGGCGGACCGCGGCCCAACGCCGCAGACGTCGGCCCAGCATTGGGCCGACGTTAGAGCATGAAATCGGGGTGAAGGCAGGTCGGGGTCATGTCAACACAGTTCACCTCTGGTGCTGGTGGTTCACACACACACACACACACACACACAGGCAGATGCACAAAGTATATATTCTTTTTTTTTTTTATTAGGACATTAGCCTAATAGGGTTAAATACCGACTATGAAGTTCAAACACTTTAAAGATAAAACGTGACATCAATCAACAAGATTTCAAAATAGTTGACATCCGTTTTGTCAAATCTGAATTATTTTCACTCACTTGAAGTTGTGGGTCGCGTCAGCGAGACACAACTTTAAGTGAGTGAAAATTCCAATTAAATGATTTGACGGTTAAAGGGTTAATTAAATCAAGACATTTTTGATCATGTTGAGTTGGGAAATACGTAAAAAATGAATATCCTAAAATAAATAAAATTGCGACTAAATGGTTCTGTATCAGCAGGGTAAGCACGGTTTATATAAATAGCTGACTCTCCATTTAAAAAAGGGACTTAAATTCTTTGCGCAATACATTGTGTAACTACTATACTGTTATACTTGTCTGTAAAATATTGCACTCGCGCCTTCCTAATTGTTACTTCGTTTGGTGTAAATTATCGCTTTTTTGCCTCATAATCTTCAATTGGGTTTGGGCGTTGGTTGTTTAGTCGGTTGTTTACCGAACAGTTGACTTTGATGCACCGAAATCATCAAATGGTGTGTAAAACGCCCTGCCGCATGACTTACGTAGGCCCTAAATAATTTGTGAAGGTGTCGAAATAATAACAGCAATTTCCCATAATTGTTATTTAGTTAGATAGTTTCTCCCTCCCTCGAGTTAGAAGAGTTTTGAACAGAATAGAAATCCCTCCGAGCGCACGAGGGAATGACTGTATGTCCCAGGGGACATAATCCATTCACCCAATGCCGGTTTAATGTTGGGTCAGCGTCGGCGACGCTGACCCAACATTACACCGGCATTGGGACGATTTGGATGAAAATCACCTGTTAACAGTAGATTTGTCACCCATACTGATCCATGCAGATAGTGACGCCCTAAATGGATTTAATGATCCATCTTGCAGGATTTGATCTTTTTATAACCCCAAGCTACAATCATGATAATAGTGAGAGCGATCCCGGTCGAGTTATTTCCATTTTTTTCCGTGAACCGTATTTTGCACAGCACCACAAACAATAGACTGCCGCTGCCAGAAGACAGTAACTGATAATGTAACTGTAACTTATAGTGAAGCAGTTACTGTCCTTTGGCTTTCATAATTATTATCCGATGTCATAATAAATTATTTCAATTTCAATCTGTGTATGCACTCTCGCCCACACACAGGATAGCGCCAAAATTATGTTTTTCTTGAAAGAAGAAAAAAAAAAGAAGTTTTATCATGTTTATACGAAGCTCTGGAAACGACATGCAATAAAAAAAATACTATCTTGTACGTACAAGATAGCATTTCAGCTACCTTGTACGTACAAGATAGCAATTCTGCTATCTTGTACGTACAAGATACTATCTTGTACGTACAAGATAACATTTCGGCTACCTTGTACGTACAAGATACTACCTTGTACGTACAAGATAGCATTTCAGCTACCTTGTACGTACAAGATAGCAATTCTGCTATCTTGTACGTACAAGATACTATCTTGTACGTACAAGATAGCATTTCGGCTATCTTGTACGTACAAGATAGCAATTCTGCTATCTTGTACGTACAAGATACTATCTTGTACGTACAAGATACTACCTTGTACGTACAAGATAACATTTCGGCTACCTTGTACGTACAAGATACTACCTTGTACGTACAAGATAGCAATTCTGCTATCTTGTACGTACAAGATAGCAATTCTGCTATCTTGTACGTACAAGATACTATCTTGTACGTACAAAATAGCATTTCGGCTACCTTGTACGTACAAGATAGCAATTCTGCTATCTTGTACGTACAAGATACTACCTTGTACGTACAAGATAACATTTCGGCTATCTTGTACGTACAAGATACTACCTTGTACGTACAAGATAGCATTTCGGCTATCTTGTACGTACAAGATAGCAATTCTGCTATCTTGTACGTACAAGATAACATTTAGGCTACCTTGTACGTACAAGATACTACCTTGTACGTACAAGATAGCAATTCTGCTATCTTGTACGTACAAGATACTATCTTGTACGTACAAAATAACATTTCGGCTACCTTGTACGTACAAGATACTACCTTGTACGTACAAGATAGCATTTCAGCTACCTTGTACGTACAAGATAGCAATTCTGCTATCTTGTACGTACAAGATACTATCTTGTACGTACAAGATAACATTTCGGCTACCTTGTACGTACAAGATACTACCTTGTACGTACAAGATAGCATTTCAGCTACCTTGTACGTACAAGATAGCAATTCTGCTATCTTGTACGTACAAGATACTATCTTGTACGTACAAGATAGCATTTCGGCTATCTTGTACGTACAAGATAGCAATTCTGCTATCTTGTACGTACAAGATACTATCTTGTACGTACAAGATACTACCTTGTACGTACAAGATAACATTTCGGCTACCTTGTACGTACAAGATACTACCTTGTACGTACAAGATAGCAATTCTGCTATCTTGTACGTACAAGATAGCAATTCTGCTATCTTGTACGTACAAGATACTATCTTGTACGTACAAGATAGCATTTCGGCTACCTTGTACGTACAAGATAGCAATTATGCTATCTTGTACGTACAAGATACTACCTTGTACGTACAAGATAGCATTTCGGCTATCTTGTACGTACAAGATACTACCTTGTACGTACAAGATAGCATTTCGGCTATCTTGTACGTACAAGATAGCAATTCTGCTATCTTGTACGTACAAGATAACATTTAGGCTACCTTGTACGTACAAGATACTACCTTGTACGTACAAGATAGCAATTCTGCTATCTTGTACGTACAAGATACTATCTTGTACGTACAAGATAACATTTCGGCTACCTTGTACGTACAAGATACTACCTTGTACGTACAAGATAGCATTTCAGCTACCTTGTACGTACAAGATAGCAATTCTGCTATCTTGTACGTACAAGATACTATCTTGTACGTACAAGATAACATTTCGGCTACCTTGTACGTACAAGATACTACCTTGTACGTACAAGATAGCATTTCAGCTACCTTGTACGTACAAGATAGCAATTATGCTATCTTGTACGTACAAGATACTACCTTGTACGTACAAGATAGCATTTCGGCTATCTTGTACGTACAAGATAGCAATTCTGCTATCTTGTACGTACAAGATAACATTTAGGCTACCTTGTACGTACAAGATACTACCTTGTACGTACAAGATAGCAATTCTGCTATCTTGTACGTACAAGATACTATCTTGTACGTACAAGATAACATTTCGGCTACCTTGTACGTACAAGATACTACCTTGTACGTACAAGATAGCATTTCAGCTACCTTGTACGTACAAGATAGCAATTCTGCTATCTTGTACGTACAAGATACTATCTTGTACGTACAAGATAACATTTCGGCTACCTTGTACGTACAAGATACTACCTTGTACGTACAAGATAGCATTTCAGCTACCTTGTACGTACAAGATAGCAATTATGCTATCTTGTACGTACAAGATACTACCTTGTACGTACAAGATAGCATTTCGGCTATCTTGTACGTACAAGATACTACCTTGTACGTACAAGATAGCATTTCGGCTATCTTGTACGTACAAGATAGCAATTCTGCTATCTTGTACGTACAAGATAACATTTAGGCTACCTTGTACGTACAAGATACTACCTTGTACGTACAAGATAGCAATTCTGCTATCTTGTACGTACAAGATACTATCTTGTACGTACAAGATAACATTTCGGCTACCTTGTACGTACAAGATACTACCTTGTACGTACAAGATAGCATTTCAGCTACCTTGTACGTACAAGATAGCAATTCTGCTATCTTGTACGTACAAGATACTATCTTGTACGTACAAGATAACATTTCGGCTACCTTGTACGTACAAGATACTACCTTGTACGTACAAGATAGCATTTCAGCTACCTTGTACGTACAAGATAGCAATTCTGCTATCTTGTACGTACAAGATACTATCTTGTACGTACAAGATAGCATTTCGGCTATCTTGTACGTACAAGATAGCAATTCTGCTATCTTGTACGTACAAGATACTATCTTGTACGTACAAGATACTACCTTGTACGTACAAGATAACATTTCGGCTACCTTGTACGTACAAGATACTACCTTGTACGTACAAGATAGCAATTCTGCTATCTTGTACGTACAAGATAGCAATTCTGCTATCTTGTACGTACAAGATACTATCTTGTACGTACAAGATAGCATTTCGGCTACCTTGTACGTACAAGATAGCAATTCTGCTATCTTGTACGTACAAGATACTACCTTGTACGTACAAGATAGCATTTCGGCTATCTTGTACGTACAAGATACTACCTTGTACGTACAAGATAGCATTTCGGCTATCTTGTACGTACAAGATAGCAATTCTGCTACCTTGTACGTACAAGATAACATTTAGGCTACCTTGTACGTACAAGATACTACCTTGTACGTACAAGATAACAATTCTGCTATCTTGTACGTACAAGATACTATCTTGTACGTACAAGATAACATTTCGGCTACCTTGTACGTACAAGATACTACCTTGTACGTACAAGATAGCATTTCAGCTACCTTGTACGTACAAGATAGCAATTCTGCTATCTTGTACGTACAAGATACTACCTTGTACGTACAAGATAGCATTTCGGCTATCTTGTACGTACAAGATAGCAATTATGCTATCTTGTACGTACAAGATAACATTTAGGCTACCTTGTACGTACAAGATACTACCTTGTACGTACAAGATAGCAATTCTGCTATCTTGTACGTACAAGATAGCAATTCTGCTATCTTGTACGTACAAGATACTACCTTGTACGTACAAGATAGCATTTCGGCTATCTTGTACGTACAAGATACTACCTTGTACGTACAAGATAGCATTCGGCTATCTTGTACGTACAAGATAGCAATTCTGCTACCTTGTACGTACAAGATAACATTTAGGCTACCTTGTACGTACAAGATACTACCTTGTACGTACAAGATAGCAATTCTGCTATCTTGTACGTACAAGATACTACCTTGTACGTACAAGATAGCATTTCAGCTACCTTGTACGTACAAGATAGCAATTCTGCTATCTTGTACGTACAAGATACTATCTTGTACGTACAATATAGCATTTCGGCTATCTTGTACGTACAAGTTAGCAATTCTGCTATCTTGTACGTACAAGATACTATCTTGTACGTACAAGATACTATCTTGTACGTACAAGATAACATTTCGGCTACCATGTACGTACAAGATACTACCTCGTACGTACAAGATAGCAATTCTGCTATCTTGTACGTACAAGATAGCAATTCTGCTATCTTGTACGTACAAGATACTATCTTGTACGTACAATATAGCATTTCGGCTACCTTGTACGTACAAGATAGCAATTCTGCTATCTTGTACGTACAAGATACTACCTTGTACGTACAAGATAGCATTTCGGCTATCTTGTACGTACAAGATACTACCTTGTACGTACAAGATAGCATTTCGGCTATCTTGTACGTACAAGATAGCAATTCTGCTATCTTGTACGTACAAGATAACATTTAGGCTACCTTGTACGTACAAGATACTACCTTGTACGTACAAGATAGCAATTCTGCTATCTTGTACGTACAAGATAGCAATTCTGCTATCTTGTACGTACAAGATACTATCTTGTACGTACAAGATAGCATTTCGGCTACCTTGTACGTACAAGATAGCAATTCTGCTATCTTGTACGTACAAGATACTACCTTGTACGTACAAGATAGCATTTCGGCTATCTTGTATGTACAAGATACTATCTTGTACGTACAAGATAGCATTTCGGCTACCTTGTACGTACAAGATACTACCTTGTACGTACAAGATAGCAATTCTGCTATCTTGTACGTACAAGATAGCAATTCTGCTATCTTGTACGTACAAGATACTATCTTGTACGTACAAGATAGCATTTCGGCTACCTTGTACGTACAAGATAGCAATTCTGCTATCTTGTACGTACAAGATACTATCTTGTACGTTCAAGATAGCATTTCAGCTACCTTGTACGTACAAGATAGCAATTCTGCTATCTTGTACGTACAAGATACTATCTTGTACGTACAAGATAACATTTCGGCTACCTTGTACGTACAAGATACTACCTTGTACGTACAAGATAGCAATTCTGCTATCTTGTACGTACAAGATACTATCTTGTACGTACAAGATAGCATCTCGACTACCTTGTACGTACAAGATAGCATTTCGGCTACCTTGTACGTACAAGATAGCAATTCTGCTATCTTGTACGTACAAGATAGCAATTCTGCTATCTTGTACGTACAAGATACTATCTTGTACGTACAAGATAACATTTCGGCTACCTTGTACGTACAAGATAGCAATTCTGCTATCTTGTACGTACAAGATACTATCTTGTACGTACAAGATAACATTTCGGCTACCTTGTACGTACAAGATACTACCTTGTACGTACAAGATACTATCTTGTACGTACAAGATAGCAATTCTGCTATCTTGTACGTACAAGATAGCAATTCTGCTATCTTGTACGTACAAGATACTATCTTGTACGTACAAGATAGCATCTCGACTACCTTGTACGTACAAGATAGCATTTCGGCTACCTTGTACGTACAAGATAGCAATTCTGCTATCTTGTACGTACAAGATAGCAATTCTGCTATCTTGTACGTACAAGATACTATCTTGTACGTACAAGATAGCATTCCGGCTACCTAGTACGTACAAGATAGCAATTCTGCTATCTTGTACGTACAAGATACTATCTTGTACGTACAAGATAACATTTTGGCTACCTTGTACGTACAAGATAGCAATTCTGCTATCTTGTACGTACAAGATACTATCTTGTACGTTCAAGATAGCATTTCAGCTACCTTGTACGTACAAGATAGCAATTCTGCTATCTTGTACGTACAAGATACTATCTTGTACGTACAAGATAACATTTCGGCTACCTTGTACGTACAAGATACTACCTTGTACGTACAAGATAGCAATTCTGCTATCTTGTACGTACAAGATAGCAATTCTGCTATCTTGTACGTACAAGATAGCAATTCTGCTATCTTGTACGTACAAGATACTATCTTGTACGTACAAGATAACATTTCGGCTACCTTGTACGTACAAGATACTACCTCGTACGTACAAGATAGCAATTCTGCTATCTTGTACGTACAAGATAGCAATTCTGCTATCTTGTACGTACAAGATACTATCTTGTACGTACAATATAGCATTTCGGCTACCTTGTACGTACAAGATAGCAATTTTGCTATCTTGTACGTACAAGATACTACCTTGTACGTACAAGATAGCATTTCGGCTATCTTGTACGTACAAGATACTACCTTGTACGTACAAGATAGCATTTCGGCTATCTTGTACGTACAAGATAGCAATTCTGCTATCTTGTACGTACAAGATAACATTTAGGCTACCTTGTACGTACAAGATACTACCTTGTACGTACAAGATAGCAATTCTGCTATCTTGTACGTACAAGATAGCAATTCTGCTATCTTGTACGTACAAGATACTATCTTGTACGTACAAGATAGCATTTCGGCTACCTTGTACGTACAAGATAGCAATTCTGCTATCTTGTACGTACAAGATACTACCTTGTACGTACAAGATAGCATTTCAGCTACCTTGTACGTACAAGATAGCAATTCTGCTATCTTGTACGTACAAGATACTATCTTGTACGTTCAAGATAGCATTTCAGCTACCTTGTACGTACAAGATAGCAATTCTGCTATCTTGTACGTACAAGATACTATCTTGTACGTACAAGATAACATTTCGGCTACCTTGTACGTACAAGATACTACCTTGTACGTACAAGATAGCAATTCTGCTATCTTGTACGTACAAGATAGCAATTCTGCTATCTTGTACGTACATGATAGCAATTCTGCTATCTTGTACGTACAAGATAGCAATTCTGCTATCTTGTACGTACAAGATACTATCTTGTACGTACAAGATAGCATCTCGACTACCTTGTACGTACAAGATAGCATTTCGGCTACCTTGTACGTACAAGATAGCAATTCTGCTATCTTGTACGTACAAGATAGCAATTCTGCTATCTTGTACGTACAAGATACTATCTTGTACGTACAAGATAACATTTCGGCTACCTTGTACGTACAAGATAGCAATTCTGCTATCTTGTAAGTACAAGATACTATCTTGTACGTACAAGATAACATTTCGGCTACCTTGTACGTACAAGATACTACCTTGTACGTACAAGATACTATCTTGTACGTACAAGATAGCAATTCTGCTATCTTGTACGTACAAGATAGCAATTCTGCTATCTTGTACGTACAAGATACTATCTTGTACGTACAAGATAGCATCTCGACTACCTTGTACGTACAAGATAGCATTTCGGCTACCTTGTACGTACAAGATAGCAATTCTGCTATCTTGTACGTACAAGATAGCAATTCTGCTATCTTGTACGTACAAGATACTATCTTGTACGTACAAGATAACATTTTGGCTACCTTGTACGTACAAGATAGCAATTCTGCTATCTTGTACGTACAAGATACTACCTTGTACGTACAAGGTAGCACACCCTTTGATACCAAGGTGACGATGTGTTCGTGTGTGTATTATTTCCCATGAAGACGTTATTGCGGGTTTACCCACGTGTGAGCGCTAGGCAATTTTATTGTTGGTCTAATGTTTTAGACGTTGGCCTAGAATTTTATTGAGGTTGTGTAAACGTGCAATTTTTAATAAAAACAAAAAGTTACTGGTATTCCAACCGCCCTGGTGAGAGAATGGTGTCCTACCTTGTACGTACAAGGTAGCACACCTTTTGATACCAAGGTGACGATGTGTTCGTGTGTGTAGTATTTCCCATGAAGACGTTATTATAGGTTTACCCACGTGTGAGCGCTCGGCAATTTTATTGTTGGTCTAATGTTTTAGACGTTGGCCTAGAATTTTATCGAGGTTGTGTAAACGTCCCATTTTTTATTAAAGTTACTGGTACTCCACTCGCCCTGGTGAGAGAATGGTGTCTCATCAGAGACGGAGACAGCGACAAACTGTTTCTGAGTTGATCTCAGATTCAGTGTGCAGGGGGGGGGGGGCGCCATTCAATCTCCAGGGGGGGGGGAGAGGCTGGAGTATTTTTGAAATGAATAATTTCGGGCAGACTGAGCATGAAATAAATAATATACTTCAAGAACTGTTCTATATAAAAATGTATTAAAATTTGAATGTTAAAATTTGAATTTTATTAGCGCGCCGCCAAGCGGAGTGGGAATAAATAATTTGTCCGCGACAATCCCCCCCCCCCCACGGAGATTGAATGGTGCCCCCCTTATAAAACAATAAGCAGAAATCTGCTACCGCGATAATATATATTCAAGAGGGAAAATAGTTTAGGTGTAAAATGAGGCTTAAAGTGTTTCAATTGAAAACCCCACATTTCCAGAAAACACGTGACCTCCACCCAATGTTGCCCAACCGTCTTCGTCGTTCGCCTAACATTTACCCGAGATTGGGTAGAGGTCGCGTGTTTGCTTGGAGCATTGTTGAATGCTCCTGAACTAGTTTTGTGTTGGTCTACCGTTTGCGATGCTGGTCCAATACAATAACAGTTCAGTGCGCCTTGCACGTGTCTGGCGTCTGGCTTCTGGGGGTCTGCACGTGTCCGTCTTTGACAAGGCGAGATGACCCCTCTGAAGATGCCGACAATCAACTGGGAGCAATAAAGGCCACTTAAGAGTTGTGGCACCCGTAAGACTATAATGACCCTTTAGCTGTCATCAACTAAAACAACTAAAAATGTCCCGATATTTCTTTTGTTCTACCAACTCGTAGGACAAGCGATAGCTATGTTCTAAGCCATTCATTCACCTAAGTCTAATCATGACTCGTGATTGTTTTATAAACTGTAGACGTCCAAATGACAAAAATATACCAAATACGAGAACTAAATGAGACATGAGACAAGCATTACTTTTTAAATACAAATGTTAAAAAATGCTGTTAAGTGACACAAAAGTGATAGTTAAACAGTTTGATCATCCTTGCGCGAATATATAAGGAAAGCATTAATAAAATAATAGTACAATTATTTCCAGAACTTTAAGCCAGGAAACACGAAACATTGACCCAATGTTGATATAATGTTGGCCTGTCGTTTCCGATGACGGCCCAAGATTAAACCAACGCCGGCTCGGCGTCTCACTTTGATGATAATTCAGCCACTCGATGGTGATTCTCCAACACTATACAGTAGGTGTTGACACTAGTTGAGTTGTCATGAGTTGCACTTCTCGGCAAAACTGTTACCGGCTGGTTACATCAGTCCGCGGGAGTAAATCATAACAAGTATATAAGCAGACACCAATCTTTGATAGTTAGATTGAATTGCTCCAACTTAGCAGGGGCAATCTTGTTACAACTATTATTTAGATTACACATCACAGTCTTATTTAATCTTGATGGCCATAAGTTATTTAAATGAGTATTTTTACATAACTTAAATAAACCTTTTAATATAAGTTTATTATTATTATTATAATATACATATCAATCAACATAGATCAGGTAAAATTCTACTGCAATGACAAAAGTGATGATCACTCATGCGTTTAATAGCGCTTAAAAAATAAACATGGATAAAAAAAGTCAATTCCTTTATCAATTCCGGGCATTTTTTGTCAATTCCAATTCCTTTTTTTCAATTCCTAGTCCAATTCCTGGAATTGAGTCAGGAATTGAGCTCAATTCCCATTCAATTCCGGAATTGACCCCAACTCTGGTCCTGACTATAAGACCCCAATTAGCTGCGATTGCTTTGATTTCACCGTCCAAGACGTGGGAATATGTGGTGTGAAGTGCTGTATATTGTCTACTTGTTTTGTTTACATGGCAATATACGATCTGGAAATATAACTATTTCACTCTTTATCGGTGCTTTAAAATTGTTTTTTGACTTTTTTTGTATTTTTAGTTAAGATCAGTAGGTTTTTAGCCTCATATAAATTTAATTTTCAAAATTGACAAAATTGAAAATGTCTAATCCCACGGGGTCCCTTTAACACCATTAAAATAAGATATTATCGATATCATAGGCAATAGTGAAGCCCATACAACAGGCTGCATTCATGAATAAATCATACGACACGAGGTCAGGTTTGCAATAAAGAAGTTGAAAATGGTGAGGATGCGATGGTATGAAATGCATTTTCTGCACTATTTCTCAAATATCACGCAGATCAAATAATTATTATGGTCCTAACATGCATCTTGAACTATATTTATTCTCATCTCATTTGAATTCCCAGATAAACGGGCAACATATAGCATACACACAAAACATAAAATGGGCGATCCCAAAATAGATGTCAGGAACAAATATTTGAATAAGTTATAAACGGCTGATTAAGAATAAAATACTTGTATCATCAGGATTTCCGTACATATAGAAAATTATGGCAACCAATGGAATTTAAAATTACCCTTTCCATGTTTTGAACTCATAAGAATTCCTGAAAAATATTGGGAATTTGATTTCAAATCGACATGATCAATAATTTGTCTCTCTTGCCGTATTTATTATGCGTGGTTTGAACTAAGTTAATATTATTGAATAAAATGTGGTTCAAAACGAAAGTATACAGATACGAAAGTATATATGTTTTGCATCTATATATTATCATAATCTGGTGACAAGTCTATTGTTTAACAATTCTAAATTTCAAATCTTACAGCAGTAACCCAGCAAAGGTGAAACACGACACGTTGACCCAATGCTGGTCTAAGGTTAGCCCACCGTCTACGACGCTGGGCCAACATTAGCCCAGCATTGAAGTGTTGGGAAGTAGCCTGTGGACAATGCTGACTGACATGCGTGTATACACGATATACCCACGGCGTCCACGATATACCTACGACAGGCCAGCGTTACTACAGAGGCTCAGTGTTATTAATACACTCTATATGCATATTACATGTATGCACGAAGCCTACAAAGATGCAGCCCTCTCATTAGTCCACCGTTTAATATACAATACACATCCCCCAGAATAAAACATTCACCTTCCCACATGTTGTACTCATAAAGTGAAACTTGCAACTATAAGTCATTCAATCGTTTTAATACAGTTTTTCAGTTACCATTACAACGCGGCGGCGCGGCTCATCTCACTCCAAAACAGTTGGAACGTCGCCCCTCATATCACAATGTTGCCAGCTTTAAGGGTTGGCTAGTAAAAGCTAGTATTATCGATTAATTATCGTAAATAAAATGGCAAATGCAAAAGAATGTCATGGAAAACATCATAGAAGAATCATTTCCCGGGAATATTATGGTGATCCAGATGATGTTCAAGGTCAAAAGGTCAATTAAGATTTTTAAAAATGTGGAAATGTGATTTATAACAAATACAAGTAGAAAAGTGTAATACATCTTTTTAAAATTTATTTTACCTGGATAATCTATTTCTGATATAAATTTGGTGATGCAAAGTCATATGTAAGGTCAAAAGGTAAATTTCAAAGCCAATAATAAAAATATAATTTTTAACAAATACAAATGAGAACTTTTTTGATGTAATACCTCTTTTTTGTAGTTTTTTTGACAGGATAATCCATTTCAAGCAATATATGATGTTATGAAAATATGATGTTAACAAATACAAATTGGAACAAGCCTAATACGTCTTGTTGGTGTGACTTTAACTGGAAAAAACTTTATGTCACCATTTTGCTGATTTAAAGCCACCTTCAGTGTCAAAAGGTCAAATTAAACATATTAAATGTAACAAATATAAGAGTATAATTTTCACATATACAAATAGGCAAAAGGTTTTGTTTTATTTTGAATGGAGAATGCATTTATGTGATTTTTTAACAAACACATAAGAATTACAAGTATAACACGCTGTACCTCCGATAAACAAATTGAAAGTGCTTGGAATTCCTCTTCTCAGCCAGTATTTAGTGCATTGAAATTCGTAGGGTTCAATATAGTACATTAGAATTTGACAACGCCTATTGAAGTACCAATAGGATGCGTGTTATAAGAACAGAATAAACGTATTGTGTGCTTATTAGATTTCAAACAAACATAATTATTCAATCGATGCGTGCCTCCTATACGCAGGTGGATGTTGAGATGATAATCAGCTAAGCTGCTAATACCGCCCTCCAGAAACTGGACTATTTTTTCGGAATGGATGATTCCCACAATGTTGTTTTTCGACCAGTGATGAAACATTTTGTATTTTTTATAATCCAGAACAGATCATGAAATTACTCATGGAATCACTGTTTCTAGAACATGTATGTCAGGATTGTCGTCGCCCGCCATTTTGCAGTAAATGGGACATAACTGTGCGTGTCATAGTCAACCACTGTTCTTTCAATTACATGTATTAGTAGTATATGTGAAGTGAAATTGTTGATTTTTTTCATCGTTATTCAATTAACATTATGCTCAAATGAAAGCAACTTCCTACTTCTACCACCACAAATTGACCATCGTCATTATTATATACTGTCGCATTTGGTGTGCACCTGTGAAGTAAAAACTTTCAGGGCTTAGGTGAAAACACACAGTCATGTCCCATAAATCAATCAAGTCAAGTAACAGAATAGTGCATACTTCTAGTCGCTTAGGCCTATTATTATGTTCTTGGATAGAAGTATGTATTACTTCTCGTGGTATTTTTACTTTCTGTCTGGTGACGTCAGTCTTTGTACTGTATTGTTCTGCATTGTGCATTTTTAAATTGTATGTAACATTTGATATAAATTCAGTTGTTCTATCATGTAACAGTCATATGATCTGTTTCCATGTAAGTTTAATAACCTAAATTCAAGCAGATATACGTCATAATTAAATCATCAAAGTACTACCAGAAAGTTTATCCAGTCAAAATAACATCAAAACGAGGTGTTACACTGGCTCCTATTTTTTTTTTTAATCGTATTTTCGCATTTTTAAATCCTGAAATTAACCTTTGACATTAAATATCCCCATATATCATTTTTCCCCTTGAAATTAACAATTAGACATTGCAGATGACCTTGAATTACCATGCTAATACCAGAAAAATATTCTCCAGCAAAAATTTAATTTAACATTTGCGCATAAATTTGACACAATTGCGCATACATTTGACCTCTAAATTGACATTTTGACCTTGAATATAACCTTGAATCATCATAATATTACCAGAAATAGATTATACTGTCAAACCTCATCAACAATAGGTATTACACTTGTTCCTACCTATATTTTATGCAAAATCATATATAAAACGGTGGTCCCCAAATTACATGTCATCTTGGATTTATTTAAAGTATGTTATCCTTCCACCGATTGGATTTTAGCAGATTTTCTATTGATGATTCTTAGCTGATTGGTGAAAAAAAATAAAAACTTACCCAATGTGTGGTGGGTCTTTTCAATTTGTTATTGGACTAAGATGGACAGCTGGTGTCTAGAGTTCAATGTGTTAATTACCTGGAACGCTCTTATTAAAGTGTTCTAGATATTGGACATAGCGATATCGACTTATAGCGATGTGGGCTAGCATGATAGAAGTAGACAATTTGATAAATATAGACATAAAATAATTTTACAGCTAAGCAGAACATTCTCACTGAAATCAATATGTGTTAAATGGGAGGTCGACTTCAAAGGGTGCTTTGAAAATATTCCCCCCGCTTATATTTTTGTAGACTTTTTTTCTGGAATCCCCGAATGCTTTCTGAATACTTTGCCATTTTGCCATAAAAATAATTTTGTTGCAATTTGTTCTAGGTTGGGTCATTATTGAACGTACATTGACTGGACTGTCGGCGCTAATGTTGAAATTGCTCAATAGTAATAGTAGTATATATTTTTGGACAATTTGGAAATTTCTGAACAGATTTTTTTGTGGGAACCCTGTCAAGGGATAACACTTAGTATCTATGCGGACCATATCTCATGATACAAACCACAGGGGCGTGCACAGGGTGGGTGCAGATTTTAAAAAAATGTAACCCCCATATTTGTATAATTTTTACCTCTTGACCCTCCCCCCCCCCCATATCGGAAAGCTGCACACGCCCCTGGACCAGCGAACTTTCGCACCGTCTGACCATTGAACCTTCTGAATATAATGATGACCACTGTATATGTACTTGCCTGTGGACCATTTTCACATGGCAATATAAAACATAACGCATAAACATTTCATTAACATTTATATTATGAAACACTATAAATTAAATCCTTCGTTATTACACTTTATCATCAATTCAAATTAGGCATTATTACTGCTACACCAATTAAATATAGCCGACATACACAGTACAAGCTTTTAATATGAAAAACCTAGCAAAGTGGTCTAACTCAGGCAGTGTAGGCAAAATACAAGAATATTAAAACGTGTATGGTCCCTTAATGCTTTACATGATGGGAAAATGATGTAACTGACATGTATATTGCCATACTCTATGGCGAGGAACTTTTAATTTTTTTAACAGATACGAACACAGTTTGTATGAATAGATTCAAACATACGATGTGTTCAACCCAGTTCCTGGTAAATCAGGTACCTGAGGCAGCTGTACAGGTCAACTCCTTCGTTAGCATTTGAAGGAGGATCTAAATTGTGTTGAACCATTAAATCACAGCATAACTCGAACACACTCTCATCACAGGGAATTTCATTCCTGAATATGCATTCCCCCTTGCAAACGTCTATGTCCGACCTATCGCAGTCCAGACCAAAATGCTGACCACCATATGCTTCAGGGGCATTATACAGCATGAATGGCTTCCCAAAAGACGTCTGCGTGTGCCTGGAAGGTTGTATGTGATGGTAGCTCCAAGTATAAGCAACATGGTCAAGTTCAACCTGAAATGAAAAAGGATTTGCACAACATTCTGATGGAAAAATACTCACTTACAGAAAGGCCACGGCCGCTGTCAGCGTATGCAAGATAATTATTATGTTGATATAGTGCTGCAGCAATCAATCAAACAGTCCAGTATTTATTAAGTAACCCAAACTCAAATTTTAACACAAGTTCAACAAGTTTATTGTATCTCCATGAATTGTACAAAAACATAGGAGAGATAATACATCATCATTATAATATGGCGTGCGTTATAAGTACAAAAACAAATAAAAATAGTTTAAATGAGTGGAATGAAGAGAATGTTTCAATTTAATTTTTTATGAAAATAGATAATTTGAGTAATTCTTTCTCATCATAAGAGTTTAGTATTTTTTTAAATTTCCAGTTTGAATGATTTGTGTGATACATTTCGGACATTTTTCTAATAATAACTAAGGCATTGCATTCTAATAAAAAATGATACTCATTACCAATTTTTCCCTGTTGACATAAGTTGCAATAGCGCTCTTCTTTAGGTATATTTAAGTGTCTTCCCAATTCTATTGCTAATTTATGATCGGAAACTTTAAATTTACACAACGTTATTCAATGATTATACGACAGCGTAAGTACATAAGGCTCTAATGCAAAATCTGTTTTACATAGACGATAACTACAACATTTTCTAAGTGTATTAATATCAGAATACCATTCTTGCTTGAATTGATCTGTAAGTCGTGTTTTAACAATATACATACAACTATCAATATTATCTACAGCTTGTGTCAACCAGTAGAAGCCAAGCCCATTCACATTCAAAGTGTTTTCTACATATTTTAGCCATGGTGATTTGTAGTCATTATTATTGTACAACATTAATAATACATTATAGACCCTACTAGACAACTTATCTGGGTTAGTCAACATACTAGCCCAGTACTTCAAAATTATGCATTTAATTTCGATAGACGGTGGGATTTCTCCCAGCTCTCCATAAACCATACAAGTTGGTGTTGACGTTTTACAATGTAGAATGTGTTTACAAAATTTAACATGCAATTCTATTATCAAATCATTATTTTCAATACCCCACACTTCTGAGCTATAAAGCAATATTAGAAGTACCATGTTATGGAACAAGTCTAGTTGTACATCAATTGGTAGCTTCTGTATACGTGCTTTCTTTAATATCAAATACATAGCTTTACGAGCTTGATTCACCACATATTTTCTACATTCTGTAAATTTACTATTTGGTGTGAAAGGAACCCCTAGGTATTTAAAGTAATCAACAATTTCAATTTGTTTTTTATTGTACAAGTATACTCTAACTAAATGTTTTCTAGAACCAAATATAATTATTTTAGTTTTACTAACATTAACTTTCAATTTCCATTTTTCACAATACTTTTCCATACCATTTATTGCTGCTTGAAGCTTATCTGGGGAGTCAGCCAATATCATTGTATCGTCCGCATACAATAATATCAGTAATTTTAACATGTTTTCCAGTCTTGCATCCCCACCGAAAGACAGATAGTTATTCCCTTCTTGTAAAAGGTAGGATTCAAGGTCATTAACAAAAATAGCAAACAAAAGCGGAGATAAACTGTCGCCCTGGCGTACACCTATATTACAACAGAAATAATCAGATTTCTTTCCATTCAGCTCAACACATGATTTTACATTTTGGTATAATTGATACGCAACATATAGTCGATCTTATAGATGAGCTCTCATGGGTAATTAAGAATGAAATTAACTGAAGTTTAATTTCAAGTTATCAATAATTTAATAATGAAATTAACTGAAGTTTAATTTCAAGTTATCAATTAAGAATTAAATTAACTTAAGTTTTATTTCAAGTTATCAATAATTAAGAATGAAATTAACTCAAGTTTAATTTCAAGTTATCAATTTGGGCAAAAATCATAACAAGTGTCATATGTTAAGGTGAAATTACTCACTTGAATTTGGCGGAGAAAGCAGAATTGGATCAAATTCTTGTCAAGGAAATCACCAGTATATTTTCCCTCATGTTTCATCCCCGCGAACAGTTCGATCCAAAACTGAATGCATTGTTTTCGTAGCAGTGCCCACCACGCTTCGATCCTCTGGTTCGTTACACTTGTGCCGTAAATGAAACTTTTTTCATCTGCCATGGAGTCATGATGATTCCTTCTTAAAAACGTTTGAAGTTCTTTAACCAGTCCATTCTCGGTGCCCCGGTCTGCACGGACTCGTCGGGGGCATTTATTGTGCTCCTCAACAGCATTCATAAAATAACCTGCGATAACTTTTGGGTTATTGTTGGTTGTGTATGCTTTTAGCCATATAATATGCCTGGAATAACCGTCTATGCAACCATGTATACAGATGCCATATGGTTTCAGCTTATCATAGCCGTCCATGTGCCAAGTAAAATTAGGACCACGATTCTGATATCGACGACGTATTAGTCTTCTTCGTCTTCTTAATTCCACCCCCGCCGGATCCAGTATTTGAAGTAACAGTCTAACAGTCTCTTGGGTAACAGTGAATCCATGATGCAAACATTTCAGGTGCATCCAACGATAACCATGCAATTGCCCTGATTTGGACAGTTGATCTTCTATGTACAATGCAACATGAACTAAGTCACTCATATTTTTTCGCCGATACAAATCCATCCTCTTCAGAACTCTTTGTAATTGACGCTGACTCAATGTCACTTGGTGGGTCGAGGCTAAACATATAATAATTTCCATCTGGCTCATACCAAGCCTGAAGTACATGGCTATAAGATTATCCCGATCCATGACAGAAACTGTTTGACAACTGGCTTCGAGGATATAAAACAAATATGTGCAAACCGGGTAGTGATCTTGCTTATACGTACCAGGGTGTGGTAGTATCATGTACGTACAAGGTAGTATCTTGTACGTACAAGATAGCAGTATTGCTATCTTGTACGTACAAGATAGTATCTTGTACATACAAGATAGCCGAAATGCTATCTTGTACGTACAAGGTAGTATCTTGTACGTACAAGATAGCAGAATTGCTATCTTGTACGTACAAGATAGCAGAATTGCTATCTTGTACGTACAAGGTAGTAACTTGTACGTACAAGGTAGCCGAAATGTTATCTTGTACGTACAAGATAGGATCTTGTACGTACAAGATAGCAGAATTGCTATCTTGTACGTACAAGGTAGCTGAAATGCTATCTTGTACGTACAAGATAGTATCTTGTACGTACAAGATAGCAGAATTGCTATCTTGTACGTACAAGGTAGCTGAAATGCTATCTTGTACGTACAAGATAGTATATTGTACGTACAAGATAGCAGAATTGCTATCTTGTACGTACAAGGTAGCCGAAATGCTATCTTGTACGTACAAGATAGTATCTTGTACGTACAAGATAGCAGAATTGCTATCTTGTACGTACAAGATAGCAGAATTGCTATCTTGTACGTACAAGGTAGTATCTTGTACGTACAAGGTAGCCGAAATGCTATCTTGTACGTACAAGATAGTATCTTGTACATACAAGATAGCCGAAATGCTATCTTGTACGTACAAGGTAGTATCTTGTACGTACAAGATAGCAGAATTGCTATCTTGTACGTACAAGGTAGCCGAAATGCTATCTTGTACGTACAAGATAGTATCTTGTACGTACAAGATAGCAGAATTGCTATCTTGTACGTACAAGATAGCAGAATTGCTATCTTGTACGTACAAGGTAGTATCTTGTACGTACAAGGTAGCCTAAATGTTATCTTGTACGTACAAGATAGCAGAATTGCTATCTTGTACGTACAAGATAGCCGAACTGCTATCTTGTACGTACAAGGTAGTATCTTGTACGTACAAGATAGCCGAAATGCTATCTTGTACGTACAAGGTAGTATCTTGTACGTACAAGATAGCAGAATTGCTATCTTGTACGTACAAGGTAGCCGAAATGCTATCTTGTACGTACAAGATAGTATCTTGTACGTACAAGATAGCAGAATTGCTATCTTGTACGTACAAGATAGCAGAATTGCTATCTTGTACGTACAAGGTAGTATCTTGTACGTACAAGGTAGCCGAAATGTTATCTTGTACGTACAAGGTAGTATCTTGTACGTACAAGATAGTATCTTGTACGTACAAGATAGCAGAATTGCTATCTTGTACGTACAAGATAGCCGAAATGCTATTTTGTACGTACAAGATAGTATCTTGTACGTACAAGATAGCAGAATTGCTATCTTGTACGTACAAGGTGGCTGAAATGCTATCTTGTACGTACAAGGTAGTATCTTGTACGTACAAGGTAGCCGAAATGTTATCTTGTACGTACAAGATAGTATCTTGTACGTACAAGATAGCAGAATTGCTATCTTGTACGTACAAGGTAGTATCTTGTACGTACAAGGTAGCCTAAATGTTATCTTGTACGTACAAGATAGCAGAATTGCTATCTTGTACGTACAAGATAGCCGAAATGCTATCTTGTACGTACAAGGTAGTATCTTGTACGTACAAGATAGCCGAAATGCTATCTTGTACGTACAAGGTAGTATCTTGTACGTACAAGATAGCAGAATTGCTATCTTGTACGTACAAGATAGCAGAATTGCTATCTTGTACGTACAAGGTAGTATCTTGTACGTACAAGGTAGCCGAAATGTTATCTTGTACGTACAAGGTAGTATCTTGTACGTACAAGATAGTATCTTGTACGTACAAGATAGCAGAATTGCTATCTTGTACGTACAAGATAGCCGAAATGCTATCTTGTACGTACAAGATAGTATCTTGTACGTACAAGATAGCAGAATTGCTATCTTGTACGTACAAGGTAGCTGAAATGCTATCTTGTACGTACAAGGTAGTATCTTGTACGTACAAGGTAGCCGAAATGTTATCTTGTACGTACAAGATAGTATCTTGTACGTACAAGATAGCAGAATTGCTATCTTGTACGTACAAGGTAGTATCTTGTACGTACAAGGTAGCCTAAATGTTATCTTGTACGTACAAGGTAGCAGAATTGCTATCTTGTACGTACAAGATAGCCGAAATGCTATCTTGTACGTACAAGGTAGTATCTTGTACGTACAAGATAGCCGAAATGCTATCTTGTACGTACAAGGTAGTATCTTGTATGTACAAGATAGCAGAATTGCTATCTTGTACGTACAAGGTAGCCGAAATGCTATCTTGTACGTACAAGATAGTATCTTGTACGTACAAGATAGCAGAATTGCTATCTTGTACGTACAAGATAGCAGAATTGCTATCTTGTACGTACAAGGTAGTATCTTGTACGTACAAGGTAGCCGAAATGTTATCTTGTACGTACAAGATAGTATCTTGTACGTACAAGATAGCAGAATTGCTATCTTGTACGTACAAGGTAGCTGAAATGCTATCTTGTACGTACAAGATAGTATTTTTTTTATTGCATGTCGTTTCCAGAGCTTCGTATGTTTATTGACATTATATCAAACATTAGACATGGTCAAAATACAAATAATATATTTTCAGAAGCAAACAACATGACAAGAGAACGCTTACAATTACATATCATAATTATGTAATACATGATAAGGGTGATCACCACACCAGAGCTAAAAACATAGTAAAGTAAAGGATCCCATCTGACACTAATTAGGGACAGATAGGACCCTTCACTACTTCAGCTCAGAGGTAATGATATGCCTCATCATACTTATATTAATGATATATATTTATATACAGGCTAATGTTTTATGGCTGTAATATATACCATCTACCTGTCTACTGTTATAGTTCTAATCGCACACAGGTCAAACAATAGGGGTGTGTATAGCATAGCCATTTTCCTTTTTTTCAATGCATATATTACCAAATGTTGCCACTTGTTTAAAAATTTCAGTGTCACCTTTAGTATAAGACATCAAGAAAGTGAATTTTTCATCACTTGTGAGTTTTTGATAAATTGTGAATTATTGTAAATTTGTGTACAATGTCTTTTTCTCCTGCATGTGCATTCGAGAATAAAGTGTTTCTCATCTCAATACTGCTATGACAAATTTGAGAAGTTCTACTTTCAATAGGATTTTTTTTTTGAGGGGGGGGGGGGGGAAACTGTATGGCGGCCTGTTTCTATTCTAAGGAAATGTGCACTAATACGGAGTCTTGTAAACTCTTTTCGGGTTAATACATTCGTGCTAATTAAATAATTTTCTAGACCAGTAGATCTGGTTTTGATTTGAATAATTTGTATGTGCGTAGTTTGGAATGATCAGCATTTAACATTTTGCGCCAAAGTAAATCATAATTTGCTCAAATATTTGTTTTTAAAAGATGAATGGTTTTATGTCTGTATAAAGTACCATGATTGTTCAAAATTTCTGGTAAGGAGAAATGTATCCAAAGTTTTCTAATTAGTGTTGCCAAGAATATAACAACGTTAATGTATTCTAGGTGTTTCCCAGGTTTGAAATTTGTTAATTGAGATGTATAAGTCAATATACGCCTTTTCTGCTCGGCCTATATTCTGTTGAAATAAAAATAAAGATCGACCCCATAATAACACATGCAGGGTGTTGTTATATATTATATACTTAATCGCGGCCTTAATTATGTTTAGGCATATGTGTGAACGGTGAACACGATGTATTTATTGATTTAAATCTTCCGTCATGCGTTCTGAAAATGCTTCTCTTTCCAGGTATACCTTGCCTTCCAGAATCTGCAATGGGTATTATATACGAAAGAAAAACTGGAAAGGCTAAAAGCACCTTCATATGTATGATATAGAAAACAACTGTTTTGAATTTTGATGCGACGTTCTATATATATCATGAACAGAATGTCTATATAAATTAATAACCTCATCATGTTCATAATATGAGCTATCTGAAACTTGTATATACACATGATACATGCATTTGAATTTAAATATTCAGTTCACGCATATTTTAATATGGCATATAATTCTAGCTCTTATATCATGTACAGGCTGGTTTTCAATCATTGTATTCATTTACCATGTTCACTACACTCTTAACAATATCATGAATATAGGTTCTTTAGAAGGAACCCTTCAGTACTATTACCATGATTACTATGCAACCCCAGGTGAACCCTGCAAGGGTTCTCCTGGGGCTGCATAGTGATAGTACTGAAGGGTTCTTTTTAAAGAACCTTTATTGTTTAGAGTGTAGTAGGTCATTTATTATTAGCAATAAATTAATGCACAATGATTATATGTTTAGGCATATATACATGATATACATGCTGATTTGTGTTCATTATTATTATTTATGTCATTTGTAATTAGCAATTAATGCACAGTGAATGTAATTTTAGGCCTATAGGGCCTCTACATGCTGGCTTATTTATTATAATTATTTAATTATATTGGTTATTTGAAATTTTGATTTATTGTAAAATTATTATTGTTTCTAACAACCATGATAACACGATAATCATAAAATAATGTTAAAAATAACTGAAATTGTACATTATAAGGTTATTAACTTATTAAGAATTACAAGTTATATATATGTCATATAAATCTTCTATTATATCTGTATATACATTTTATACGCTTGATAACCTGATAAACAGATATATAGTATATGTGTGATTATTACTAAGTCAATAACCTTTTCTTGCCACGTTATTTAGGCTTCTATAAAAATGAATGTGCAATTTCAATTCTTAATAATTATATAGGTCGTATCGTCATTGTGATGTTTTTTTTTAAATATTGCGCCTACCTTCTAAGGTCTCAAATATTATGCTAAACAATAAACAAGTTCGTACTATGTATTAACTTAAATTGACTTAAATGTAGGCATACCTTCATAATCATCAATTATTTTAGGCCTTCACTTGACAAAACTTATACATTTAATAGCACGGCTCGATGTTGAACACTAATTATTTTCAAAAGTAGATCTTATGATGCCATTATTTGTAATTTCATAAATATTCGTTGTAGGTAATAACAGTAATAATCAACTTGACTTTTTTTACCACCCACCCAGCAACAAACACGAGACGTTGAACCAATGTCAGTCCAATGCTAGCCCAACATTGAACTGACACTGGTTTAACGTATGTCTTTCAATTGCGCGATTCGTCACGAAACATGAAAAAACACGAGAGATTGCGAGTCCAATCAGCGTAATTAAATGTCAACATATACCCACCTGATGCTTCAGGCTGCCGTAGCATCATGACCGTATACTGGCGCGCAAAGCCAAAAGGCAGTAACTCCTTGCTTTTCAAGCAAGCAGTTACTGCCTTCTGGCTTTGCGGGGCAGTATAGGCTACACGCACCAGGCGTCTGTATCCTTGCCTTGAGATAGCCTGCTCTCCGCAGCCGCAGAGGGGAGTATAGGTCAGCCGAATCTGGCCGCAAATACCAGGTTGTGTTGTAGCGTGAAAAGGTTTGATTGTATGTACGATACGTTGTCCGGGCGCCACTGGAGGGCCGCCATTTATTCACCGCGGAACGAAAGGGGCGGAGTCACGAGGCGGCCGCGCGCCGCCATTGGTCCGCGCGTTCATTGATGCCGCTAATTAGCCGGAGGAATCCCACAATTTCGCGTCACGTGACGGCACCTAGGTACGATGGCGTCGCGGAAGGCTTGTAGGCGGCGGTAGAGTGCCGAGCGAGCCCCGCGCGAGTGATAGAGGAGAGAGGCGTCCTGCCACAAGCAGCAAGGAGCTGTTTTTTGCCCGGGAGTTATCGGACTCTAGCAGCAAGGCTGGCTCCAGCAGTGCAGCGCGGCCCGCCAGCAGCAGCGTGGGCCGAGAGCCGCCATGGCCTCAGGTTGGACTAAATACACTCACCATTTTTTTTCTCATATTTCTAAATTCATCCTCTCTCTGTCATGTGTCTGTGTGTGTGGTTTGTGTGCGTGTTTTGTGCAGCGCGAGTATGCCTACGCGTGTGTAGGCATACGAGAGCCGTCACATGTGCTGCACGCACACGTGCGATCTGAAAAAAAGCGTGTGTTCAAACGTTGCCGCGGCAACGTTTGAACACACGCGTTTTTTCAGCTCCATCGTTTTTATATGCATGCTATTTTTGTCAGTATCATATATTCGTACAACGGCATGTATAGGCTACATCGCGGTACAAACCTGCCTCTTCCATTCGACCTGTTATACCAACAAGCAGAGATGCTCTAGTAGCAGCAGCATCCAAACCGTATACGCCAAAGACACAGAATCCTGCCTCCGCATTTCAGTATACTAGTATATACAACACACGGTGGATCTATATATAAGAACGCGGGTCTATTCTGGGCCGATAATGGCACGGAATGTTGACAGAGGAGCACGTATACGAAGCTACGTACGTAGTGAGCCTAGTGACAAGATAATTATGATGGGTGTTTAGTGTACACCCTGTTCATGTGCGGTATGTGAATGAATTCCGTACTCTCGTGGCCGTATCGCCCCCTATTAACCTTCTGACGTCTGCACCCCCTCAAAGTAACACGAGTATTCATTGTATATACTGACGAAAAACCGCTGGGAGCAGCATCGTAAATTTAGGCCTACCACACATTTGCTTCTATCGTTTTATTACGCCTACACTAAATTATTTAATGCATTATCTAGGACTATATATTATAGATACAGCGTATAGCCTAGTCATGTGAGTGTCTGAGATTTCTACACCTATAATTTAGGCCTATATCAATCAATAACGCTCGGCATACTGTATTTTGTATCTGTAGATTTTTGCCGAGATCACAATACTCGAGCTGCAAGGCCGAGAGCGTGGGGTCAATTCGGGTGTGTTCGCCAGTGGTTGTAGCCTGCTCACACACCACGGCGTTGATTCAATAATGGCGGAATGTATCTTAGATTGGCCAGCAGTAGACCGGCATTGGGTGACCCTCTGCCTTCGGTTTGAAGGTGGGGGCTTCGCTGCACAGTAGGGGACATAGAACAGCCTTGGCCTTGTCTGATTTAGAATGGTATTGGTGGACTCGCCCCACCACCAACCCCCTTGGGCCCACTAAAATGGAGAAGGCATAACCCCATGCTGGGTCAATGTTTGGGCCAGCTGGCCCAACATTGAGTCAACATAGTGTAAATGTTTCCACCGCTCTCTGCACAGAAACACGTTCATGTACAGTTTACTACAGAGCCTGCCTTATAGTGGACCCCTGCAATGTAGATGCACTGCCGCAGTGCATTCGGTACAGTCCAATCTGGACCAAGCGATCTCCCATTTATTTTACTGCATATAAATCGAGCCAAATTGAAGACACATTGCTATTGCACATTTGTGATGGCGCTCTGTCTATATAGGGTTATGTGTACGACGCCTCGTAAAGTAAACATCAAATTATCGGTCTGATTACCAATCCCGCCAGCAGAAATAGCCTTTTTATGTGACCTTTAAACGACAAATATAAAGGGTAAATCAACGTTTAAATTATTAGATTTGCATATGTTTTTATTCAAATTGCACAAATTTACGTAAGTTTTACCCACTTGAAGTTGTGGGTGGTGGTAGCTGGAAACAACTAATTTAAATTATATAATTTAGCCCTTTATAACCCTTTCAAGCGTGCATTTACCATGTCGTAATCTTTATCCAATCAAGGCATAGACATGATAGAGAAGGACTTTCTATATTCCTTGATCCAATACAAGCCGCCAATTGCAGTCGCAATTCTCGACTTGTAGTGGCTGAAGATGACTTGAGGTGGGTGGTGAACAAATCAAAATTGTCATAAATTATATTGTTCAAATGAATCACAGAACTGTAGAGTCTCTCCACTTCTCTGAATGAATATACATATATAGTTTCATGAACGTTTCCATTCTAAAACCCCTCTCTAGTTGTAGGAAATTATATAATTCTTCAGAGATGCAACAATATCCTTTGATGCATCGCGAGGGTTCAAAACATGGCTAAGGCTTGATATGAGCGAATTTGATGCATGCATGGAATATAGGGTCCTTCAATAAATTTTCACTACCACAACTTTTAGATGGATGAAAATTACCCATATTTAACTTCAGACCAAACGTTTGCAAATCTTGATGTTTAACCATTTAACTGTTAATATGGTTAACCACCGGTCACGATTATGTTTTTTCACATTTTTTATCAGCACATTAACGTGATTAAACATGATTAAATATACCACATTTAAACATGTTAAAGATAAAACATGACATGAATTTCAAACTCGTTGACCTCCGTTCTGTCAAATCTAAATAATTTTTACTAGCCTGAAGATGTGAATCGCATCAGCGAGACACCAATTTCAAGTGAGTGAAAATTCCAATTAAATAAATCTGCGGTTAAAAGGTTTTAAAACACACGTTTCGTTCCCAATAACAGTGATCCATTTTAATTGGCTGATAAAACAGATTTAACCCTTCAACCACCGGTCCCGAATATATTCGGCTTTTTATTTTTTGTATTCCCACTTCAAGTATCACCTTTTGAACTTCTTAAAGATAAAATGTGATATCAATCAAACTTTGAAAATAGTTGACCTCCATTTTGTCAAATCTGAATAATTTTCACTCACTTGAAGTTGTGTGTCGCGTCAGCGAGACACAACTTCAAGTGGGTGAAAATTCGGATTGAATAATTTGGCGGTTAAAGGGTTAAAAAGCGGTGAAAAGTTTAAGGAAGTTGAATGAACTTTATGCTGCTGTCGGTTGTTCCGGTTGTTGTCCCAATTCCTTTGCACTTTTTTAATAAGCATGACAAGCATGCACGCGACGTTATTGGAATTTTTCATTCTTCTGAATTTGACATTACTGATACAACTTCAAGCTGCAAATGTGTGATCAAGAACTGTGTTCTTGGTGTGAATAAGAAGTGCGGCAATACTGCTCTCAAAGCCAAAAAAACAGCAGTCCTGGCATGGAGATAGTAAAGGCTATCTCCATGGTCCTGGTAATCAGGTAATCATGTGGTAATGAGTATCTGGCTACTTGTAAAGTAAGTATATGCCTTCATACTGCCTCTTGGCTTTGCAAGGCAGTGTACAAATGTAACTTTTAAAATGGGATTCATTTTGCGTCCATTCAGCTTGTTAAAAAATAGGATGGAAATAATATTTTTATCATATAAATTTTCCAGTCTGTTGCTATAAAATATTCACAATTCTCGATATTATCAAGTTATCATTTGCAGGAAATATCGATGTGTATATTATTTCTAACACCTTGTGCTTAGTTTGTACATGTTGTAGGTCACGTATTTGAGAATTTGTTTAGTAATTTTAATTATAATTATTACACCTCACCTGGGAGAATGTCAACATATTTACTTCCGATTCAGGCAATATATATACGAGATCGACTAGATCGACATTGCCATGCTTCCTGATACCTGTAATATTCACAAATATTATTTAAAGCATACCTTCAAACCGCCGAATGAAATCATTTAAATTTCACAAATATTCAAGTGTCTGAAATCTACTGATTTTCGTTTAATTTAAGACCACAAATTTAAAAATCTTGATGTTTAAATGTTCCCAATGACTGCGATGTATTAAGCGACCAATAAAACTGATTGAAACGACGGATTAACCCTTTCACCACTGAAGCCCGTTTTTATGTGCTGAATGCCATAGACGACTCTTAAAGCGCTAAAATATATCTGTATGAACCATGAAGACCAAATGGTTTTATTTTTTTTAAATTATCATACATGTCTTAGTTAGCTCCTTCTAATTCATTTGAATACTTATGTTACGGGTCTACAGCCATTATATATTTGTTTACTCTTACAGTTTAAAGTCTAAAGTCTTAAAATTTTACGACTTTAGACGTCGGAATGTGACGTCTACAGACCTCGATTCTGACGACTAAAGTCGATTCCCGCGCTGTAAGGGTTAAAACGCAACGAATCTGCTGCAGCAATTATCACCTCGCGATGAATGAAAATGATCCAGTTTCATATTAAACTTAATACCATCAGAATAATCAACGCGTATACAGAGCTAGGCGCGACTACAGTCGTTTTTAATTTGTCCAAAAAAATCACTTATTGGGGACGAAGTGTGTGTTTATTAACATCATAATTTACAAATGTTTTGTCTCAAATTAACATGATTAAACAAATATGATCATTTTCCCCCCACCTGAAGTTATGGATCGCGGTGGCGAGACACAACTTCAAGAGGGTGAAAAATTAAATTATTTAATTTAGCGCTTGGAACGGACTAAATGAGTGGAAGCATTATCAGATTATGTATTGAAATAATTTATAAGAGATATGCCAGATGACGCATATACGCCACTAGCACGTAGATGGATTCAGCTATGTTGTAATGATTTTTTGGAATAAAGACATGGAATCTTACGTCTTGATGTCGCTCGTGGTGAAATATTCACCGGGTTTACACAAAAATGAGGACGTATTTCTACACTATCATGTTTTTTTTTCAATTTAACCCTTTCACCATGTTCACCGTTAAATAATAATATTTGTTCAATCTGACGTCTGCAGACGTCAGATTCTGACGTCTAAAGTCGACCCCGCGCTTTAAGTGTTAAAGCACTACATCACAAAAAAATAAGTTGTATCCGTTCCAAATTTTCCAGTGAGTGAATGTTGCTCATATTTGTTCAATTTGAGACGAAAAAAAATCCGCAATTCATGATTTTTAAGCATACATTTCATTCACATTAACACTGATTTATTCAGCATCTACAACAAATTAAAAACGTTTATATTCGCGCTTATAGCACTTCAAAGGTTAATGATATGCGTAGCCTACAATCGCACAGTTGGTCAATACTTCTAGTCAATTGTTTCCTACATTTTTTCCGATGCATTTCATTTGCTGGAATGCTAACACGATTTCCCGATTAAAAGAAAGAAAAATATTTAATTTCTGAAAAATCTCTGAAAATAACATAATTTACCAGAATAGTTGAAAATCAATACCACAAAATAATATTTTTTTTCAATTTCAGTGTTTTAACTTAGTTTCACCAAGGAGGTCATATACCCTCCTTGGTTTCACGTTTACCTCACTCATTTAAAAGAGTAGACCGCACTGTGTACAAACAGCTTGACATTTCTGTATCCAGAAAGCATTGATAGATAAAGCCAACTGTGGTACAATTGATACATAGAGTGGTCTATAGCTTTGACATGTTTAATGATAACCATTGTACACGTACAATGATCATGCACGATTTGTGGACCTAACATTTTAACATGTTAAACGTCAAAGTAAAAAAATGAATTGTCACCAACTTGAAATTGTCCCGCTGTGGTTGAAAATTATTCAAATTTGGGAAAAAGATGTCAGCGATTTAGAAATATTGTTGCTTGATGTCAAAAGCTGCTATATCTAATAAAAATAAAAAAAACGAGCATGGCTACCGCTGCACACAACTTCAAGCCTGTCAAGTGAGTGAAAACTACACATATTTGCAAGTATTGATGTTTAACACGTTTAACCCTTTCAATCCTGAATTTACCATAGTCATCTTCACCCAATACAAGCCGCGAATTGCTGCCGCAATTCTCGACTTGTAGTGGATGAAGATGGCTTGATGTGATTTGAAAATTACCACGTATTGGTAAACCAGTTTCATGGAAATTTTCGTTCTAAAACCCTTAGTTGTAGGAAAATTAAGTATGTTTTCAGGGATGTGAAATGATGCTTCAATGCATCGTGGGGGCTTAAAGGGTTTTAAAGGCTCATTTCATCAGTTTATTTCCAATAGCAGTGCTTTGATAAGCGGCTAATAAAACGGATTAAAAACGACAGTGTTCGCGCTTAGCGATGAAAGGGTTATTAACCCTTATAATATATATATATTTCCAGCAGCACAGTTTAATAGACACTATAGGTACCACGGTGTGCAGCAGTTTTCCTTGGTCCAACTTATAATGTGCTTGTATTCAGATTTCTGCTTTCTCCTATGGTTTACTTGAATAATCATGTCTGAGTGACTGATCCGCAAATTGAAAAAAAAACTTCGGCTCTCCAATTATGCCAAAAGTTTTATTTAAAATATGTTATATAGTCACAGTGCCCAAATGCGATGTGGGAGAATAACCCTTATAGTGCGGGGATCGACTTTATTCGTCAAAATCTGGTGTGTGTGACTAAAGTCATTCCCAGCATTGTGAGAATTAAAATATTTATAATGGTCGTAGACCTATGATATATCACTCTAAACAATATAGGTTATTTAGAAGGAACCCTTCAGTACTATCACCATGCAACCCCAGTTCCATGCAACCCCAGGGGAACTGGAGTTGCATGGTGATTGTACTGAAGGGTTCTTTTTAAAGAGCCTATATTGTTTAGAGTATAGGTATTCAAATGAATCAGAAAGAGCTGACTATTTGACGTTTATGGAACAACCCTTCGATTACCATGGACTATACACAAATAATTCAGCGCTTAAATAACAATTTGTAATCGTTTCGTTTCTAAACTAATCCGCGATTTATTGGGTCGTTCTCATTGCCAAAAGGTCAGAAATTGTGTTAGCAATCATTATCATCTCCTGTAACATGTGTAATTAAAATATTAAAGTGAGTCGTTACCTGTTGCGTTTTCGATCCTAATCATCTTGCGAGTGGTGAATAATTGCTTTTACACTAATGCAATAATGTTTCTTTCTCATGGCAAGAGCTAATATAGATTGTTTGTGTTTCGGTATTTGGCATTGTGACAATTGAGAGAGGTCTAAACATAGCTAATATAGATTGTTTGTGTTTCGGTATTTGGCATTGTGACAATTGAGAGAGGTCTAAACATAGACGGGGCAACTGTCTGGCACGGGACCGGTTGACAATGTTGACTAGTCTAAACATGGTAATCAATGAGTACATGGTTTGACAGAAATGACACTGTCTAGCAGGATAATTTACAAGCCCTAATATAGCTGCTGTGCTGTATTTACCCTAGGGAATTGATATGGCGGTATTGATATTGATATGGCGCCTGAATGACCAGGGGGTAAATGAGAAGTCGGTTGATAACCACCGTAAACCCAGGCCTGCAACTTTACCGGTTTACCTTTTATTTTATTATTAACCCCCATCGTTATCGCTGAGCAGTGCCTATAATAATAGTTATAAAGGGTTCGCACTCGCCAGTGTCCACTGTATATAGGTAGACATGGTAGATGTGCACTGCTGCTGTACCTTATTGTATACACGATATTTGATAATTATTATGAAGATGTTCGCCCTCGCCATTATCCACTGTACATAGATAGATGTACACCGCTGCTGTACCTTGTATACACGATATCTGATTTGCAGGCTCATCAGTCAGTGCATTCTCCTGCGTCCCAGGAAAAGACGATACGTTGAACCAGTGTTGTTTTAATGTTGGGCCACCGTCTTCGACGCTGGCCCAACATTAAACCAACACTGTTTCAATTTCCCGTGTTTGCTGGATATGTGCGTGTGGTTTTGGCAGCTGTTTTTGGCCAGCCCGGGGTGCCAGGGCATCTCAACAGCAGGGTACAGCGCTGTTTCAGTATTGGGCCAACGTCGCTGCCCAATACTGAAACAGCATTCTCACAATCCCCTCCCGTATCCCATCTCAACATCTTCCCTAAATAGAAAGATGCTAATTCCCCAACGTTGGTTGAGTGCAAGGCCAACGTCTCCCAACTATGCCCCGACATTGAATCGGTACATATTTATTTAACTTTTCCTGGGGGAGGGGGAGGGCTTACACTTTTTTTCAATATATTCAAGTGGTTCTTCGCTCGATGTGTGAATGACCTCGGTGCGTAGTAAGTACAGCAGGCAAGTATGCAGAGACAGTGACTGAATGAGCTGAGAGTGAGGGGAGAGATTGAGATAGCGATGATAAACGTGTTTTTTACGCCACCCTGAAGACTTGGCGGTCCATCCACGCCATCCATTATATTTTTCCTAGTGCTAAGGACTTTACATAGTACAGCCGTGCTAAGGCAAACAGCAGTAACGGCTTACTTTTCAAGTAAGCAGTTACTCATGTTTGCCTTTGCAGCATAGCAGGCCGAAGTTCAGTCCTGTATACCATGGGGTACCCTCGAGGGACTATTTATTTTATGAAAATTGCAGTCATGAATAACTTTGATTTACCAGTACGACTGCAAGGCAGGCAACCTCACGTTTACGATCACTTGCATGTTGAAGCCGCTACGCGGACATTGTGAGCATCCCAGCTAACACGATACATCAACCCAATGTTGGTCCAATGTTGGTCCACCGTCTACGACGCTGGCCCAACATTGGACCAACATTGGGTTGATGTATCGTGTTTGCTGGGATGGTCAGGGAGATCTGCTCACCACGCCTTTCATCATGTTCAGGGAAAATAGTATCAACAGCCATAAGATCCATTTGATTAAAAATTCTTCGTTCGCAAGCTTACGCGACACCGCATTGAGTCATCCGACATGTGCACATGCTACCAGATCCTATCTGTTGGCGCCGGTTACCTATTCATGTCAGTGTCAGAGCGGGGGTTCATGTTCCCCGAACCCCACCGGCTTAGATATTTATAAGTCATGAATAATTAAATACATTTCCATATTATTTTATTGACATTTGGATATCATTTCCTAAGTGAAACTTCTTCTTTGTAAGAATGGCGTTCGCCGTGTTGTCATGATGTCATCGCCGTCACACCGTGATGTCATGATGTCATCGCCGTGATGTCACAGGGTGACCGGCGTATAACATGGAGATCGTAACTACCCAGTAAACACAAAACATTTGTATAACATTTGTACCATATCGGACCAACGTCGAAGTCGTTGGGCCGACGTTGTACAAATGTTACACTAATGTTTTGTGTTTGCTGGATATCCCCATGCAAGTACGGTGGATGCATGAACATCTGTGGCTGCGGTGAATGGATGCATGCACATTTTACGAGTGCATGCTATCGCAGAATTCACCTGCGATAGCAAATGCATACACTCATAAACCGCGAAGGTGAGATTGCGAGGTTATGCTGTGGATAATGTGTTAAGTCATAATAGTGAGTGAATATTGGTTTTACGTCGCTTTCTGCACAATCATTGCAATATTGCGACAGAAGGAAGTCCGACGTCGGGACTACACCTATACTTTTATCGAATGACTCCAAGGGTTCCCTATTATAGTGCACACAGGGACAGTACCATAGACAGCACTGGGCACTCCAGACCTTTGAGCAGTTTGAAGCAATGCCTATGCACAGCCCCGATGACAAACATCCGGGCCGAGATTCGAACCCAGTATATTTGAGTTTCGAGCCACTGACGGACCAAACGAGCCATATTCAACATGTTTAACATATTTAAGGGAGCATTGCTCATCCCGGATATAATATAGCCGTATACATGCGCATGCATTTTTGGGATAATGTTCAGAATTTTCCCTCGCAATGCATGCCATGGACACGATGGAGAGGAAAGACGCAAAAATCATAATAATTATGATGGTAAAAGACAACAAATCAGACGGTATGCAGCAATAATGATGCTTGTAAAATAAATGGTTTTTCATCAAAAAAATTATTCGTCGATTTTTAGTTTTCAAGCGATTTTCTTGTGTAATTATATTTCCTCTGGACCAGAACAAAAAAATTGTGAAAAAATATTTTATCAAGATCTCAATAAACCGTCTCCTGTTTGCTGGGGGGGGGGGGGGTACGAATAGGTGACGGTACTATACTATTTTACAGAAGTGCTGTATTCCTGACTCGCACTCTGTCGGGTTCACTTGGGTCAGCGTATCGGAAATATGTTATCTCTTTTGATTTCACTTGAGATACCATACGGTGCAAGATATGTGGGTGGGCGGGGGAGGCCAGGGGGTGCCCCCCCCCCCCCGGAAAAAACAAAAAGGAACATTTTAAGAATGCGAACAACTGTCTTTTAAGGCATATAAATACTAATTATTTGCATACGTGTATAATCGCAAGGCATTGGTTTGCGTATTATCTAGTCCGCTATATATACTATAGAATCTAGAGGTAGCAGAATATTTTCTAATGAATCAAATCGAAAGTGTCTTGTGTGAAGCTGGCAAGATACCTTTATTCTCTATATATCGTTCCCCTTAACGACAGTAACGTAACGGTGTCATATATGCCACTATGTAGGGCCTAATGAGTGGGACATAAGACCATTTAAGTCCGATGGGACGACATACTCTCGCAGAATAAGTAACTGTTGATATCATGCGAGATCCCGTAATAAACTCATCATCGTCTACTATAATATAATATATCATCTATTCGATATTATCAGTAGTTATGTAGAACTACTATTATCGTCCCATCGGAACTTTAATAAAAGTTGTATCTACAAGTTTATTAGGCGACAAATATACATTTTCAATTCTAGAGGGGCGATATCATAAGGCCTAAAGATAGTAGTTTGTGTCTCGTGACCCAACCGACCCTATATTAAACTGCCGACCTTGACTATAATATTTTATCAGAAAAATAAAATAAGTGAAATAATAATAACATAAGATTGTCTCAATCGAGGCATGTCCATCGAAACTTCCCAGCAAATACAAAGCATTCACCCAATGTTTTTTCAATGTTGGTCCATCGTCTTCGACGCTGGCCCAGCATTGAAACAACATTGGGTGAATGCCTTGTGGTAGTAAAATGAAAAACACATTTCCCATGTAAAAACAGAGAAGACCAAGTCACAAACAGAAAAAAAACTGTTCACACTTTTTTTTAAACAGGTCGTGCGACCAAAGTTTCGTTGTTCATGTTGATCACTGATAATCATGATAATCACACAACATATAAAACAGTCATTAGGAATAACCATTCAAAGTACCGCCACTAAATTAAATATTAATAAGCAAACCTGGTACAATGAAAATAGTGGAGGAAAATAATGGGAATTGATTTATAAGTATTGAGGAACTGTGGCAGTGCATTTTAGGTGATACTGGGTTTTTGAAAACTCCAATTGTGGGGAGCCTCTAATTTCGAATCCTGTGTCTGGAGATCATTGTCATATCATTCATCTCACCATCCTCAGGAGGTTCTCCTGGCCCAGTTTAGCCTTTATATGCACAAAGGTGGCTTGAAACCCCATTCATTAATTCATTTATTCTTTAATTTATTAATTCATTCTTTTATTCATTCATTCATTCATTCATTCATTCATTCATTCCATAAAAAAAGTTAGTCTGTTAATACCAATTATTAACAATGCCTCCCTGTCGAAAAGAAAGCGATCTGCTTTTGAGCAATAAACATAATTTTATATCTTAAATTATTACATTTGGCCAAACTGAAAGGGGGTATATGGCACTTTACAGCATGAGATGTACACCCTTTCATTTCCACAGGGGAACGATATACTAGTATACTAATATAAGGAGTACTTAAGATCTGACTTCACTCTATACAGGCAGCGGGCGCTCTCGTAAACCGCACTATCAGCCCACAGCGATTCGCAGTTTATGGTGTGGTAAAACGCGGGGCCAAGGCCACGGGGAGACGTCGAGCCGGTGCTGCATTAATGTTGGGCCGTCGTCGAGGACGCCGGTCCAACATTAACCCAGCACCGGTCCACTGTCTGCCCCGCACTTGGGGTTATGACCCCAGTGATCGCTCCGTAGACCCCGGGGGTTAGGAGCATATACCCCGGGGGTCAGGAGTGTAATCTGGCTGTTATCTGCAAGATCTGACAGTTGTGGATGGGGCCATTCAAGCAATATTGGGCGAATGGTGGCCCAACATCAACCCAATGCTGTTTCGTGTTCGGTGCATGGCCGGGGCAAGGGGTTAGAATGGGGGGGGGGGGGGTAGGGGAGTTGTTGACATGCCGGTCAGCGAAGGACAAATACGTTTAATCTCGTCTTGACACACTTATATAGCTGTATCTTATAACTGTATACATGTTTATAATTAATTAATATAGTTAATAATTAATAATTTTTAAAAAATAAAATGACAATACGACATTCGAACAGGAAAATGATGTGCCTATATATTTAAAGATTGTTACACAAATGTAGATAAACATTTGTATGACTATTTTAAACCACATCATTATGATATTAAATCTAGGACAAGGTACAGCACTGGGCCCGTATTGTGACGGAGCGCGTAGCGCGTCGCCACCCTGCGCGAAATTAACGTCGATAAACTGGTTTCAACCTTAACGCGACGAGACCTCCATTAACGTGATCGCCTAGTCACATTGACAAGGGAGAAACGGATATTTCTCTGAAAACCCCACGTAGGATCAGCGGGGTTCGAACCCGGGACGCATACATGACTGGCGAGGCAGTCAGACGCTCTGCCAATGCGCCACGTCCCCTTCTCTCTGGGCCCGTATTCTCGTACAAGTTTAATGCTACGATATATCGCAGGCTTCGGAAGCCTACGATATATCGTAACTTGTACGAGAATACGGGCCTGGAGCCGTATTCTCGTACAAGTTACGATATATCGCAGGCTTCTGATTGGTCGAGATGGCCATCTCGACCAATCAGAAGCCTACGATATATCGTAACTTGTACGAGAATACTGGCCTGAAAAGGCCCGATACACAGATACAATAATTACAATGATTCTGAACGTCAGTGTCCGTGAAAACTTTTCCAGGATGTCTGACATTATGTCAGATGTAAAATGGCCGTCCTGCTTCTGGCATTTACATCTTGCATATCCCAGCAAACGCGAGACATTCACCCAAGGTTGGTTCAATGTTGGACCAGCGTCATAGACGGTGAGCCAACATTGAACCAACCTTGGGTGAATGTCTCGTGTTTGCTGCGATCAGACATAATTTACAGGATAATACAAATTATATTATTGTACTGTATTGTACAGTATCTTTGTCAATGGCATGATTATGATATTATACATGTAAACTGCCGCGCATAGCCAAGCGCAACATTTGGTTGCTTTGTCATGTTTAATTATAGTAAACATGGTAAATAAAGATGCCTTACGGCTTTGCATATCAGTATTCTTAGATTTTGAGATAAATCTAAAGATGCGTTTATTATCGGGGCCTAAAAAATATATAGGAATATTCCTCTTTCTTATATTTTGAGTTTTTTGTACATTTTAAGGTTAATTGCGTTTAAAGCATTCTAAATAATTATCTCCATCCTTAAGCATGTTAAGCTGAATAATATATTGAAATATATTAAATTTTAAAGTTAACGGAATAAAGAAAAGTACATCTTACTCTGCTATGTCCACTAAATGTATTCCCCTCGAACCGCTTGACAAAGTTAATGCACTCAATAAACTGATAAACGTCATTTTATTTGGGGAAATGATCATATTTATTTACACTTTAAGCTAAAAAATGTTGTATTAAACAGTGAATATTTTGTATATTCTGGTGATCTATGGGATTTCGTCATAATATCGAAAAAAATGTAAAAACAGACTTGTACTCACTTTATTACTAAATTTACTCCTTAACCATTTAACCGCCAAATTATTTGACTGTATTTTTTATCCACTTGAAGTTGTGTCTCGCTGACGCGATCCTCCTTCAAGAGATAGAAAATGATTCGGATTTGTCAAATGGGATGTTAACTATATTCAAATTTTGCTGATTGATATCACGCTTTATCTCTAGCATGTTTAAGAGGTCACTCTTAGACTGGTTCTATGTGCTAAAAAAAATGTGAAAACCGAATATAATCCATCCTGACAGCAGACTTACCCATATGGCACAATACGTTGGCCCTATGTTGATCCAATGTTGGGCCAGCGTCGTAGACGGTGGACCAACATTGGATCAACATAGGGCCAACGTATTGTGCCTGCTGGGTAGTTATTTTCACACTAGTGAGTGAGAACAAGGAGGTTATATGATATATTATGACCTCTTTGGTGAGAACGAATATTTCTAAAGACTGCAGTATGTCCGATGATATTATCGGGCCGGGTGGTTAAAGGGTTAATCATGTTAATAATGCTGTATATTTTAAATTATCAGTTGCATCCTGGACATGCTCATGGCGACATAATGTTTGGATCTGTTTATTAATCATGGTTTGTGAGATGTGGAATTTGTCGCAGTCAGGGAGGCAGAGAGAGGATTCTAATTTCCTTGGGTTGTACGTTACAGCACTAACATCATCGAAAGTGTGCCCTAGTGTACACACAACGGAATTTGTGGCCCCTCTCTGCACATATTTGAGCTCCATCTGTGCATGTGAGCACACCGACGTGTGGCCCCAGCAAATACGAGACGCTCACCCACTGTTGTTTCAATGCTGGCCCAGCTTTGAAACTACTGAAACAGTAATGGGGCAGCGTCTTTTGTCGGCTGGGAGAAGTCGTACATATGAATGGGATATTTTCAGGCCACGTGCCGCTCCCCCACTGAGCTTGATTCATCAAAAGTTTACTATGCAGCCCACGTCGTATATCTTAACCCGGTAAACCAAAACATTTGTAAAGCATTTATACAATGTTGGGTCTCTCTGTCTGTCTGTCTGTCTGTCTGTCTATAACCTCCGTCCGGATTACTTTTTTTCAAATTGGAGGGTAAGGCAGGAATGGGGATGATACAGGCCAATTAAAACAATTCAGGCAGGTTGGGCACATGGGGGGTTTTAACAAATATTTATTTTTAGTTTTTTTATGGGGGGGGGGGTAAAACAAAATTTGAACAAAAAAGAATGGGGGTCAAAGCAATTTTTTTTATAACCTCCGTCCGAATTACTTTTTTTTCAAATGGGAGGGTAAGGTAGGAAAGGGGATGATCCAGGCCAATTAAAAAAAATCAGGCAGGTTGGGCACATGGGGGGTTTCCACAAATATTTATTTTTAGGTTTTTTTTTCATTTAACGCTGTAGCCTCTGTTGATTACATTTATTTACGGTTGGCGAGGGTGCAGGCTTCAAGGCCAATTTGATTTTTTTGCCAGGGGGGCTATGGGGAGGAGGGGGGGGGATTAAAAACAAAATTTGAACACAAAAGAATGGGGGTCAAAGCAATTTTTTTATAACCTCCGTCCGGATTACTTTTTTTTCAAATGGGAGGGTAAGGTAACAAACTAACAATCTTGTATATACATGTACATATATCTCTTTCATTTCTATGACAAATAAGTCTGTAATGACTTTTCTTTTCTGTCAATAAAATATCTGTCTGTCTGTCTGTCTGTCTGGTAGGAAAGGGGATGATCCCGGCCAATTAAAAAAATTCAGGCAGGGTGGGCACATGGGGTTTTAACAAATATATATTTTAAGGGTATTTTTTCTTTTAGCGCAGTAGCCTCTCTGGATAATATTTCTTTACAAGCAGGGATAGTCAGGCCGGGGGTGGGGGGTCAAGGCTAATTTGATTACTTTTTTTGCCAGGGGGGGGGGGGTTCAAAACAAATTTGAACAAAAAAGTAGGTGAGGCAAGACAAATAAAAAAAAATTGTCTTTAACCTCCGTTTGGAATACATTTTTTTTTAATTGGAGGGTAAGGCAGGAAGGGGGGTGATAGCCTTTACAGCGGAGGCATAGTCATCGACGCCTGCGTCGATACACCTTTCTAGTTTGTTTATTGGGTTAACTCTTACAACACTGATCTCGACTACAGACATTCTGGCACCTAAACCAGTTGTTAAAAATAAAATATTCTTTCAATCATGGAAATGACATAATTATGTTTTGACTTAAATTTCACAAATAACACAATTTTTAGTCACTCGAAGTTGTTGATCGCGGTAGCTAGACACAACTTCAAGTGGCTGAAAAATTAAATTTCTTAGCTCAGTGCTCTAAGGGTTAACCCCTTAACTATTTTTGTATAAACCGTGGAGATCAAATGGTTATTTTCAATACGAAATCATTATATGGCTTCGTTTGCTCTTTCCGCTTCATTTGAATACCTACGTCATGGGTCTACGACCATTATAATTTCTTTTAATTCTTCCAGGACCGCATTTAAACGTTTGTATCTGACGTCTAAAGTCGGTCCCCGCAATGAAAGGGTTAAATTGTCTCCTTTGAACGCGACCGAGATAGCTCGAGCGAATCGCGTTTGCAATCAATCAAAAACTATTTGCTGGTCTGTAATGCTGAGGTATGTTTAGAATTTAAGTCAAGGTTATCTCAAACTCTGACTTACCGGGGTCATCAACAGTTATATAAAATTATATTTCAATTATAACCTTTAACCGTTTAACCGCCAAATTATTCAATTTGAATTTTCACCCACTTGAAGTTGTGTCACGCTCACGCGATCCACAACTTCAAGTGAGTGAAAATTATTCAGATTTGACAAAATGGAGGTCAGCTCTTTTCGAATCTTGCTGGTTGATGTCACATTTTATCTTTAACATGTTTAAAAAATGGTACATAATGTTCTGATAAAATATGAAAACGCGAATATATGCGGCACCGTCGGTTAAAGGGTTAAGCTACCGGGACCGTATATTATCCAAGTAAAATTCAGACCAATAAATGCAGCTCGAATTACTACAACGTTTTGTGGTAGATGCGTAGGTAATCCAAGAAATCTATATGTCCCTATACATGCTATAGTAATAAATAATAACATTTTGAAGATGGATATTTTTCATAAATATAACTATTTTTCGTGATTTGGAGCTGGAAATTGCGTTAGCTATGCCAGCTTGAAATGAATGAAAAATGGTTTGAAAGAAATCGGCATGGTAGAGGTTATTAATATTTTGGGAGTATTCAGGTATTTTGGAGTAAAATATAGATTCACTAATTTTAGTACCCAGTTCATTCCCCAGGCAAGAATTTGTGACAGCCATTATCCGATGACTGAATCTATGTCATCAGCAAACTATTCATGTTGATTTTGTTGTATCGAAAAAAAGTAGAAACATTTATATATTCTTATGATCTAAATCATAAATTATTTTATAAAATTATGCTTTCTACTCTAAATATATATGTATTATTTTATGCACTTTTTATATATATCTATGATCTATAGATAGTTTTATTATAATTTATTAATATTATGTTTTCTACTCTAAAAATTTGTATTATTTTACAATATGATAACGGAGCTGTCTTAAGCAACTTGGTTATTTTATTTTTATATATTTTGTGTAGTAGCTCTCTTATGATACAATCATTTTAATAACTATATATCATTTTTACCGCCCAAAAAGAGTTCCTTATAATATAATACCTGCATTCTCCGCTAGAAAGAACTAAGTGGGCCTATACATTACTAAATACTGATACATCTCGATATAATCAAGAATATAATATATCTTGCCCGACACAGCATTGATGTTCGCAAGTAAAGGACATAGTGAGAGTCCTTGATATCATTCTATCCAACAAACACGATGTTCTGACCGAGGCCCTATATCTGTATATTGGATAAATGTGTTCCATCGTTGTCGACGTTGGCCCAACATTAAACCAACATTAACGGTTCGTATTTATGCTTGTTGAATACCGTACAGATACAATCTAGAAGATATCTCTCACCAAGGAGGTTGTCTACTGTTGTGGAAACCAAAAGATTGTATCTGCCTAATTTACAAGTAAGCAGATACTGCCTTTTGGCTTTGCTCTCACATAAATAATACAGCGATGAGTGGGACGATCTATAATGGAGTGTGTGATTGAGTGGGTGGACATGGTGTCAGCTTTAGAGTTCTTCATCTGTTCATCTGTCACTCCGCTTTAGTCGTGGTGTGTGACTTAAAGTTATATGGAATTCTCATGAATGTTCTACCATTGTTGTACGTACTGCAGGAGACCCTTGTTCCATGCAAAGCTAAAGGCAGTATCTACTTACTTTACAAGTAAGCAGATACTTCCTTCTTGCTTTGCAGAGCAGTACTGCCATCCCCATTACGTCTGGTTGTTCGTCTGTGCTCGCCATACAAACCCGCCGGATAAGTTAAAAAAAGATAGTCCCCAAGGATCCGATTCAAAATGGCCGCCGCTTGGACAGATTTAAAATGGCCGTCGCTTGAACGTAAACGTTCTTTCCTTGAAAGCGAGATTGACCAGTCAGACTATTTTTATTCGATTGTTTTGAAACTTGACCAAGGTGTTCACCACGGTAGCATGTCGGACCAGTTGGAAATGGCGCGGATTCAAAAAGCCGCCGTCCGCATATAAATCCTGTAAGCGCGATTGACTGGCACATTTTTATTCCAATGTTCTTAAACTTGTCGGACAAGATAAAAAAATACACGAATCATGTTCAAGATGGCCGCGACTCTTGACATTTTCTCTTGAGAGTTTCTGGTTTCCTTTGTAAACGATTTTCTCAGAGCTATTCCCATCTCTGATTCAAGCGAGTTTCAAAGCAAACGAATCGTCATCTTGGATATGAAATGGTGTGTCTGCCACTTCGTAAAGTGGCGGATACACCCTTTCATATCCAAGGGCACGAACTATGCCACTAAAATGATATACCAGTTTGTTGTGGATCAGTCAATCCTTTAGACCATCACGATGCATCAAAGCATCATTTTGCATTTCAGTACTTAGTGTTTTGATTTAGAACACGAATGTTTATGGAACTGTTTAATAATTACAATACATTTTTTTACTTGTCACCCACTTCAAGTCATCGTCGCAATTCACGGCTTGTAGTGGATGAAGATGACAATGGTAAATTCAGGATTCGAATGGTTACTTATGTCAATCAATTTGGGAGATACATGTAACTATTTTCCACGAATAAATGGAAATACATCAATAATATAAGCTGAAAATAGACGTCAGATTCTCACGTCCAAATTCAGGTCTAAAGTCTGTCTGAAATAGTAAAATATAATAATAATGACCGTAGACTCATAACATATATAGGTATTCAAATGAAGCGGAAAGAGCTAACTAAGACGTTTATGATTTCAATTTGAAAAATGGTTTAAACATAGATATTCCATCGTCGTAAGGGTTAACCCTTAGAACACTGAGCTACTCAATTTAAATTTTCGGTCACTTGAAGTTGTGTCTCGCTACCGCGATACACAACTTCAAGTGACTGAAAATTTATGTGATTTGTGAAATTTATGTCCCAATATATATCAGTGTTTCAAGATTGAAGGCATATTTTACTGTGAACAGCTCGTTATCAGGGGCTATACATGTGCTAATAAAAATACAGTATGTCTACTGTAGTCGACTTCAGTGCTCTAAGGGTTAAGAATGCTGTGTTCATCTCTGGCTAACCGCAGGTATGCCGCTGACGTACAGATGCGAGTGTATTGACTGTTGTGATGAGTGATGCTGATATTGTGTACGTGTGGGAGTGTACATCCGCGCGGGGTGGCTGTACACATTATCGGCATCTAATGCAGAAAAAAACGAGATGCGATTTGAGTAAACGTATCGTTCCCTTTTATTTGGAGTTGAAAGGGTGTATTTGCCACTCTGTTAAGTTGCGGATACACCCTTCTGTCTCTAAGTGCATGGTTATTGTATATTGCACGGTGGAGCTGCAAACTGAACGTTTATATTTACAACAACATGTATATTAAATTGCTCTTTTTTTTATCATAGGGACTACGATATATTTTGCTTGTTAGAATAAGCCGCATCCTCAGTCAGCAAAAAATATCGTTATCTGGTTATCATGAGCATGGTTTGTTTTTCTGTCCGTAAGTAGAAAATAATGAACTAAGTAGCATGAAACGACTCTATTAATTTCGCGGGAGGTGTGTGGTCTCTGACTGACTGTCTTGTTCATTCCTTCATTCGTGAATTATTTCATTTGTTACGAGTCACGCATTCTTTCATTGGTTAATGTATTCATTCATTCATTCACTTCACTTATTTCAAAGATTTGCAGCTCGTGATGCCGGCTTTGATGGCTCACTCGTATCGACTGGGGCTTGTAACCTTGGGTACCAGGTTCGAATCCCGGTCGGTACGGATATTTGCCATCGTGGTTGTGCATATACAGTGCTCCAAACTGTTCAAATGCATGAAGTGTACAGTGCTGCCTATGGTACTGTGCACTATAAAGAACCCTTAAAGTCATTCGAAATAAGAGTAGGGCATAGTCCCGACTTCGGGCTTCCTTCTGTCGCGATATTTCCATGATTGTGCAGAAAGCGACGTAAAACAATAATCATAATGCAGCTCGTGATCTACAGTTTAAATGTCAGACCTGTGATAATGCCGAACTAAAATTGTCATAAAAGAATAGTTGCTTTAAGCACACTTTAAAGTCGACCTTGTTGGTGTGATACTGTATAAACATGTGAAATTACCCAAAGACAGAACAAATGAAAGCAGTCTACGTTGGAATATATGTTGTACTATATTTAGCTTTTATTACCAATAAGTCAAATACATAAAAAACCAAGCGATAAACAGAACGGAAACTAAAACAATAAAACCGACAAGCCATAACTGTTTATGATTTATATTTTTACCCACAGTATCCAGTTATACTGACGTGACAGTAACTAAAATAGTCAAAGTTAAATCACAATTATATAATACCTGTTACCTGTATATAAAGTAACACACCTGTAATTATTGTAAACGGTTATTAAAATAATACCAGTGAATATTATTTCATACATATAAGATCAAGTGTGTAAACCATTATATGACTTACGTACTAAATTATGAATACAACTTAAAGTGACAGGTATAATAATATTAGCTTGATATTTAAAATCTTAACCTCATTAGTAAAATAAATGTCCTCCTAACTAAATTACCTCATACGATAAAGTACCGAGGCAGTGTACTCAAATGCGTCAACGGGTACATTTAATTTTTTTTATGGGTAGTGCTTCAAAGGGTGGGAGACATTAAAGTGACGGATCTGCTTGCATCCCACCAAGGAATATATAAGACTTATATATTCCTTGATCCCACGCAGTGCAAGGACTGATCCCGGTACCTGACCACCCCAGCTATTTAAACCCTAACACAAGGGGGGTGGGGGTGGGGGAGTGAGTGATTAGTGTAAGGACACCATTGGCTGAGGTGAGCAGGAGGGCAAGTAACCTGGATCCCGTGACCTTATATCAGACCTGAAAGGCAGGCGAGGTAGACAGTTTACAAACTACCTATTTCGGGCAGGGACCAGAGTTTAAAAGTTTGCCTGGGGAAACAGGTACAGTTGATACTTTCATCTCGAAGCAGTGATGCTGGCAGTAAATCCCTCAGTGACACCTTGTGACCCCAGCTAACTCATTGGGTTTAAAAGACAAAAATGTACTTACGAGAATGCTACACCAAAGTCCAAAGCATCTGTCCCTAAGATAATCTAAACAAAATTTCATCTTTGAAGTTCACAATAAATACGCCATGTGTCTTTCAAAGATAATAGCCCAAATAATCTGATTGGGGCGCGTAAAAATACTACCTATTATTTTTAAACCACACATTCTTAATTCTGGCTGATTTATACATATTTAACTCCCTTTAGGCGCCAAATTATTCAATTGGAATTTTCACTCATTTGAACTTGTCTCGCTGACGCGATCCACTAGTTCAAGTGAGTGAAAATTATTCAAATATATTGAAATCTTGTAGATTTATGTCAAATTTTATTAGTGGCATGTTTTAAAAGCTGGTATTTAATGTGCTATTAAAAAATAAAACGCGAATATAATCGGACCCGCGGTGAAAATGTTAATAACTTAATAATTTCAAGGGGGTGCGTTTATTAGAGATAATACGGTATAGTTATGTAATTATGAACAGTGATAATTGATAATATAATTTGATTATACATTTACGTTTGCATTATAAAGTTCTAAACTGGAACCATGTTTTTAGTGGCCCTCATAAGGCCATGATTTCGCGCATAAACTGCCCTCAAGTCAGATTTTGACATGCCCTCACTGGAACACTGCACATGATGCAAACTCTTCACAAAGACAACACGATACACCGATGAAATCTTGGTTCAATGCCGGTTCACCGTCTGCGACGCTGGCCCAACATTTACCCGACATTGGTTCAGTGTCGTTTTGTTCGCAGGAAGTCACACATATGTGACAAGTTTATTGATGATCAAGCCGGGTCGACTTCAAAGTAGGTCATTCAGAGGAACAGATGCACGGGGAGCATAATAAATTGTCTATATATGCGAGATAAATGAGTTGTTCTACCCTTACAACGCTGAAATATGTGTATATAAACCTTGGAGACCAAAGGGTTTTTTTCAATATGAAATCATCATTAATGTCTTATAGTTAGCTCTTTCCGCTGCATTTGAATACCTATGATATTATGAACATTATAAATGATCGAATTCTTTTAATTTGCATGCGGTCCGTCTTTATACATATGATACAGTAAGAGTTAAACTGTTTGATTAATAACAATTTATTATTATTTGAACAGGCGCCATTCGTATATACCATGTGCAAATTTGACAAATTCAATATGCTCTATTTGAAGTTATAATATATTGCATATATGTAATGCTGTATCGTTTTTTTCGCCCAATATACGATAATTATATTCTTATATTTATCAGTGTTTATATATAGATATAATTTATCATGTTTATCATGTTCATAATTATCGTCTATCATTTATAAGTCAAATTGTCCAATCAAATATATTTATTGACTTTTTAGGCCTCAACCAAAACTTTGGCGGATGCCTATTGTCGTCACCAGGCGCGTCCGTCCGTCCGTCTGTCCGCCACTTCTAGCACTATAACTTGTTTCGCATAACTGGAATGCACATTAAATTTGACTAAAGCTTGACTCATTTCACATTTGACCTTTCTGTGACCCCTATGACCTTGACTTTTTTCAGATCGACAAATTTTCTCGTTAACGCGATTTTTTATGTATCGTTCTAAAATTTATACCATACATCCATTTCACTGATAGCTCGGATGAGTTCGAAATTGGGCAAGATTCGGACAGAAATTAGGTCATGACGGCCAATATGGCCGTTTATTGGCCATTATTTTTCTAATATGCGTAATATCTGGAAAACCAGACCAGATAGCTAGACCATCACTTTTGAACAAAATGTGCAGTTTCAGGTACGGATATACCATGAAAAATTTCAACTTGAGCAAATTCAAAATGGCCGACCTGCGGCGAATTCTGATCGACAAATTGTCTCGTTAACGCGATTCACTCAACATTTTTTTATGTCTCGCTCCAAAATGTATACCATATATCTATTTCACTAATAATTCGGATGAGTTTGATTCGGACAAAATGACCAATTATCGGCCATTATTATTTTTATATGCGTAATATCTGGAAACCCCGACCAGATAGCTGGACCATTACTATAAAACAAATGTGCAGTTTCAGGTAGGGATATGCTCTAAGAAATCTAAACGTGATCAAATTAAAAATGGCCGATTATCGGACATAATAAACTTTAATATGCCTGATATCTGACAAACCGTGCCATATAGCTAGACCATTACTACAAAACAAAATGTGCGGTTTCAGGTAGGGATATGCTCTGAAAATGTTTAGCTTGATCAAGTTCAAAATGATCGATTATCGCCCATAATTAACTTTAATATGCCTGATACCGGACAAACCGTGCCAGATAGTTATAATCCTCAAAAATTGCATAATTGGGAAAATCATTTGTACACTTCTTTAACTTTTCTGATCCAAAAAATAATATGATTTCAACTTTTTTAAGTACCGGACATTCGGTCCATATTTGCATAAATTCAAGATGGCAGACAAAAAACAAAATGGCCAGATTGTTATAAAAGTTTTTGAAACGTGCACAGGAGAAGCAAAGTGAGTCATTGTCTCAACCGTGTGCCTTCACCGTTTACAGCGAAGGGGACGCGCCCCTTTCGAAACCCCAAGAATATAGTTTTAGAGCAGCCGCCCGCGAAAAATGTGGGTCACTTTTTAGGGTAAAGATAGTCTTTTTTGCTAGAGAAAAACAAATAAAATTAAAATAGCCAACAAAATTCCACATTGATAATTCAATAAATCTATTCGCAGCATTCCTACATCAGCCCTTGGAACAAAAATTCCATTATATACTAGTACAAAAAAAACTTTTAAACGAAATGTATGGTTTCAGTGAGGGATATATATATATATATCCTCTTAATGGCAACTTCCTAAAATAAAAAAAATGCTGACTTGCGACCATCATTGACTACAATATCTGTAATATACACAGTAATCTGTGCTAGATAGGGGGATTATTGAACACGTTCAATAATAGCAAAAAAAATATTCAAAATGACCGATTTATTACGAATCTCACATTTGACGTTAATAATCTTGCTTTGTGGGCGCGATAACTTCAAATGTTTCCCATGTATCCTGCTCAAATTTGTAATATGCATGTTACTCATAACCAGTTTTTGGACAATTTCAATAATGATTTTCACTTATAAACGACGAGGGCGGGGGCCCTAGGGTAGTGGTTAGCACTGCTGCCTTTCGCGCCAGAGTTCAGGGTTCGGTTCCCCGTCTCGGCGGTTTGGAAGAAACAAAATGTGTCTTCCCCATCGACGTGTGAAAGTCAGTATTGTGGGGAGCCTCCGTGACCGAGAGGTAGCGTGCTCGGCCTCAGACCGCCAGGGCTCGAATTTCGAATCCTGTGTCTGGAGGACAGTGTCATCTCAATCATCTCGCCATCCTCAGGAGGTTCTCCTGGCCCAGTTTAGCCTATATGTGCACAAATGTGGCCAGACGCATTTCATTTATAAACGACGATTAGAGGCTGAGGCCTATTTCTGTCGCCGACGGGCTTTGTTAACATTTGACACATTTCATGAATTTTTCTCCCCAAAGTTTTAGTTACTAAATTGTATTGTCGATATTAGGTTGTAGCTATTAAAATCAACTGCGCTGAATATGCTTAATGTCAAGCTATTCTGTTTTGGGGGCATTCCGTGTTTTAATTTAACATGTTTAACCCTTTAACCGCCAAATTTTTCAATCTGAATTTTCACCCACTTGAAGTTGTGTCTCGCTGACGCGATCCACAACTTCAAGTGAGTGAAAATTATTCAGATTTGACAAAATAGAGGTCGACTGTTTTCAAATATTGCTGATTGATGTCACATTTTATCTTTAACATGTTTAAAAGGTGTTACTTAATGTGCTAATAAAAAATGAAAACCCGAATATATGCGGCACCGGCGGTTAAAGGGTTAATGGTTTTTAATCAATTGAAGCTGAAAATAGCCTTATCAGTTCCATCTGCAAATGAAACAAAAGGATTAAGAGCATTGGTCGTTCACACTGGTTCACCGTTATGGAAACGTCTCAAACGCTAGGCCTACATAGAACCAATTGCATATGTTTGTTAACGTTTTCATCGCTAAGTGCGACGATAGTCACTTTTAATCTGTTTTATCTGTTTATTAGTCGATGAAATTAAATCGATATTGAAAATGAAGTGCATGTTTGAAATATCAAGATTTTAAATGTTTGCTCTCAAATTAAACAAATATGAGCAATTTTCACTCCCGCGACACAAATTCAAGTGGGTGAAAATTTAAATTTATTAAATCAGCGCTTCAAGGGTTAATATCTGGTTACTTCTTACTATTGCTCTAATTGTGATTCTTGAGTTTGGACTGTTTTTTTTCTTTTCTGTAATTATGCTGACAGATGAACCGATAACACCATCAGGGATTCCTGGAGGATTCTGGATTTTGGGGGGGGAATTGAGAGTGATTGGGGGGGGGGGGCTGTTGTGCGAGCGGAGTGAGCAATTTTTTTTTTGGGGGGGAGTGGCCAGTTTTAGGGGGGAAGACTCCCCCCCCCCCCCCCCCTAAGCGGGCCTCCAGGAGATCCTGGCCACTCGATCCCCAAACTTCAATTTGAAATAATTATTATAATTATTGTACTTCGGCATTGGCAATATTGTACTAGGGTATATTATCTGGATGTTTTTTATTCGTCTTGAGTTGGGAATTGCGGTAGCAATCACATCTCGAGATAAATGTAAATAAGTCTTACATAGCTGAGTGCTGGGAGCGCTGATTTTTATCCCCCGCCCGTAGGTGAAGGGGGATTTTAGTCGCGCCAGGATTCTGTCCGGCGTCCGGCGTCACGTTTTCTTGTGGGCGCAAAAACTCGAAAACTACTGGTCAAATCTTTTTGAAATTTTAACATGACATTCCTAGCAACATGGGGATGTGCAAGTGATTTTTAAAGATGCTACCAAATATCAAAATGGCCGCCAGAGGTCAACTCCAAATTATTTTGTGGGCGCAAACACTCTAAAACTGAAAGTCAGAAATTATTCAAATTTTGCTATCACATTCCCCACGATATGGAGATGTGCAGGTGCCTTTTTCAAGATTTTACTGAAATTCAAAATGGCCGCCATGGATAAACTTCATATTTTCTTGTGGGCGCAAAAACTGAAAAATTGAAATCAGTAGTAATTCACATTGTACAATCACATTATCCACCATCTGGAAATGTGCATGTGATTTTACTGAAATTTAAAATAGCCACCACAAATCAACTTTTTAAATATTTGTGACCGCAAAAAATCTAACCTAATTTATGGCAGGGGATGATATAGGACTTCAATCCTCTTGTTTTTTATGAAAACCTTGAAAACCAAAGGGTTTTTTTCAATTTGAAGTCATCATAAATGTCTTAGTTAGCTCTTTCTGATTCATTTGAATACCTATGTTATGAGTCTGCGGCCATTATAAATATTTTGATTCTTACAACGAGGATCGAGTTTAGACGCCAGAATCTGATGTATACATACGTCAGATTCTGGTGTCTAAAGGCGATTCTCGCGCTGTAAGGCTTAACACTTTCAGTGCAAGGATCACCTATAATCGACGTCATAAACTGATCCCAGCACTTATCCCTTACAACGCTGGCATGGTTTTATGTAAACCAAGAAACCAAACGGTTTTTATCAATTTGAAATCATAATAAAATGATAAATATCTCAGTTGCTCTTTCTGCTTCATTTTAGTACTTACATCATTGGTCTACGGCCATTATATTTTTTTATTTCTTTCAGTGCGGGATCCGTCTTTAGACGTTATATTCGGACGTCTAAAGACGGTCCCCGCGCTGAAGGGGTTAACCGGTAGAATTAAATATTTATAATGGTGGTGATAGATCCACACAAATGGGTATTCTAAACGGAAATATGTAACTACCCAGCCAACGGCCCAACACGTCCGATGCGTTGACCCAATGTTGTTTTAATGTTAGCCCACCGTCTTCGACGTCGGGCCAACATTAAAATAACATTAGGTCAATGCCTTGTCTTAGCTGGATAACCCATTTATGACATTTTGAAAATGAATCACTATTTGGTCTATATTGTTTTATTTCAATATATCAGCGCTGTAGGAACTGAAGGGTTGATATATCTATATATAATTGTAAACATTGTGTCACAGTCGCTGATATTAGAACAATACTAGTGTAGGCCTAGTGATAAACATTGCCATGCCCTACTCAGTCCAAGATTTAGCTTTTTTAAAACTTTCGCAATAATGCGAATCCTCGGTAGCCGATCAAATTCGCAATAATGCGATGTTTATACATGCGTCTAGTTTAGAGTGGTTCCTTATGAGTGTCTAATTATAATACTACATCACGTTTTGTTAGCTCCCGCCGTCACCGTAGGTGAGACGGAGGGAGCTATGAATTCCGCCTCCGTTCTGTTTTTACCTCTTCATTTGCCTATAACTTTGTAAGAAAATAAGCTAGGATAACAATTTCTGGTCTGTGGGTTACTTCCGGGTGGATAATGGACAGCTCAAAATATTTTTAATCTGAATTCAATACGCAAGGTCGCAGAGAAGAAAATGATGGTACGGCGTTGGGCCGTTGGGCCGTCCGTGAACAATTTCCGGAGCATATCTCTGAAAGTACTAGTCTGATTGTCTTCAAATTTTACACACAACACCTCTAGGGGGTCTAGTTGTGCCTTTTGGGGTATATGAACTTTGACCTACTTTTGGTGCAGCACTATGACCTATTTAGACGTTTTGACGCATACTTCGTTTCCGGAGCAGATCTCGAAAAGTACTGGGCCGATTACAATCATATTGCACATACATCTTCTCTAAGGTACCTTGTTGTGCCTTTTCAGGTTTTTGGACCTTAACCTTGAAGTTGACCCAGCACTTTGACCTAATTTATAACATCGGTAAGTCCGACTGAAAGATTTTGCGGAATATCATGAAAACCGCTCAAGATAGCTACACCATTACTATAAAACAAACTGTGAGGTTTCAGGAGAGGATACATCTTGAGAAATTTCAAGTTGATACAATTTTAAATAGCCGCCTATCGGCCATTATTCACCTCGACAGGCCTGATATTGCGGAATATCATGAAAACCGCTCAAGATAGCTACACCATTACTATAAAACAAATTGTGAGGTTTCAGGAGAGGATGCATCTTGAATAATTTTAAGTTGATAAAATTCAAAATGGCCGCCTATCGGCCATTATTCACCTCGACAGGCCTGATATTGCGGAATATCATGAAAACCGCTCAAGATAGCTACATCATTAAAATAAAACAAATTGTAAGGTTTTAGGAGAGGATGCATTTTGAAAAAATTCAGCTTGATCAAGTTCAAAATGGCCGCCAATCGGCCATTATTCACTTTTACATGGCCGATATTTGGTAAACCGTGCTAGATGGCTAGACCATACTATAAAACGAAATGTGAGATTTCAGATGAGGATGCATCTTGGAAAAAATTTTGACTTGATCAAATTCAAAATGGCCGCCTTTTCGGCCATTATTCATTTTCACATGGCCGATATTTGGTAAACCGTGCTAGATAGCTAGACCATTACTATAAAACAAAATTTGAGATTTCAGGAGAGGATGCATCTTGAAAAGTTTAGACTTGATTAAATTCAAGATGGCTTGACCATTACTATAAAACAAAATGTGAGTTTTCGGGGGAGGATGCACCTTGAAAATTTTTAACCCTTGAATTCAAAATGGCTGACAATCAGCATTATTTACCTCGATATCCTGATATCAGGTAAACCGTGCTAGATAGCTAGACCATTACTATAAAACAAAATGTGACGCTTCGGGAGAGGATGCCTTTTAAAAACTTTCGAATCAATCGAATTCAAAATGGCCACCTATCGGCCACTATTTACTTTCACAGTGCTGATATTTGGTAAACCGTGTTATATAGCTGGACCATTACTATAAAACAAAATGTAAGATTTCAGGAGTGGATGCATCTTGAAAAAATTTGACTTGATCAAATTTAAAATGGCCGCCTTTAGGCCATTATTCACTTTCACATGGCCGTTATATGGTAAACCGTGCTAGATAGCTAGATCATTACTATAAAACAAAATTTGAAATTTCAGGAGAGGATGCATCTTGAAACGTTTAGACTTGATCAAATTCAAAATGGCCGCCTATTGGCAATTATTAACTTTCACATGGCTGATATTTGGTAAACCGTGCTAGATGGCTAGACCATTACCATATAATGAAATGTGAGATTTCAGCTGACTCCCTGAGGATGCATCTTGAAAAATTGCGACTCGATCAAATTTAAAATGGCCCCCTAGCAGCCATTATTTACTTTCACATGCCCAATATTTTGCAAACTGTGTTAGATGCTAGTCCATCACTATAAAACAAAATGTGAGGTTTCGGGGGAGGATGCACCCTTAAATTTTTTAATTAGTCTATGTCGAATTCAAAATGACCGTAAATCAGCTATTATTTACCTCGATTGGCCTGATATCGGATAAACCGTGCCAGATAGGTGGACCATTACTGGGATACTGGTTAGGATCATTAATTTTAATGGAGGTTTGCAATCTCTGACAGACTGTCCAGTTCTTATCTTACTCTTAGACTGAGCCTCTTAGACCTAGTCTTGCGTCTTGATTTTTGACCTAGCCTAGGACTACATTAATAACCCTACACAAAATTGCTTAAATCAAATTCTAATTCGGAGCGGGAGCTCCTGGACATATGTAGTCTTGTTTAAATAAACTTGGGATCGAGGAATACGTTATTGCGGGGAAGAGTCGACCATAGTTATTCAATTTAAATTTTCAGTCACTTGAAGTTGTGGATCGCGGTACTTCAAGTGACTGAAAATGTGTGTAATTTGCGAAATTTAAGTCCCAACATATGTTAGCGTTTAAAAAATCAAAACACATTTGACTTTCATCAACTGGTTATACGGGTGCTACTAAAAGCACAGAATGTCTACTGTAGTCGACATCAGTGCCCTAAGAGGTAATGTTGTGCTAAGCTATAGAATTGCTTGTTTTGCCCACTTGAAGCTGCGTCTCGTAACGCGACCCATAACCTGATAACTGAGGGTAAAATCACATAGCCTACATGATACGGAATACGGCGTTCGCTCATCGATATCTGCTCGATCACTGAAGTTAAGCGACGTCGCGCCTGGTTCATAAGTGGATGGGTAACCACCTGGGACTGCCAGGTGCCGTATACACTATCGTGGGGCTCAGAGAACCACGTAAATCAGATGGCTCGTCTGACTGACTTGTTGGACGTGAAAGAACCTCAATGGACGTAGGCGCAGTTTCCATCCGGCGAGACCCCAAAAAATCCACAATATGGAGTACTTGGCACATATATAAGGCCATGAATGATATCATGAATGATAACAGGCCTTGCTAAGTTACTCCCGTGGCGCGATAGCACAATAGTGCGTACTGCCACGTAATATACAGATACAGATACACACGTATAATTAGAATCAAAACATATGGCTGTACAGTAAATTTAACCCTTTCCACGCTACGTTATCTTATTGAAATTTTCACCCACTGACCAAACTGTACATTTGTAAATCTCATCATGTTTAAACACTAATTTCATGGTTAATAACAGTGTTTTTGATCGGCCAGTAAGACGGATTCAGGACTAGGGCCTATTGTCTTACTTAGTGCTGATTTTTTGAAAATACTTTTTTATTTTGAAATCATCATGACTATCCCAGTTAGCTCTTTCTGATTTATCTGAATACCTAATTATGGGTCTACGGCCATTAGAAATATGTTTATTCTTACAGTGCGTGGACCGCCTTTAGTCGTCAGAATCTGACGTCTACCGACGTCAGATTCGGACGACTAAAGTCGGTCCACGCGCTGTAAGGGTTAAAGGGTTGTGGCTGATTTTTCTTTCCAATTTTCTGTTTCAAAAAATATCGAAAATGGGACTTAAAAAATCAACTATTCGGACACTGGTCTCAGACCTAGATTAATATAAGTGTCCTTGAGAGCTGTGTGAGAATAGGAAGTCCTGCGCTGTGTCTCTTCGGCTGTTGCTGAAGTGTTGTTTTGACGATGTCTTAGCCTATTGTTTCAAAGTCTTAAATCACTCATACTAGTCTTAACCCTTACAGCGCTAAGGATCGTTTTTTATTCATTTTATTTGCAGTGAAATCACTGTTATTGGGAATAAAATGCGCCTTTAAACGTCAAGATTGGCAAATGTTTGATCTCAAATTGAACAAATATGAGTAGTTTCCGTCCACCTGAAGTTGTTGGTCGCGGTATCGAGACATAAGTTCGAGTGAAGTGGGTAAAAATTTAAATTATTTCACTTGGCGGGAAAAGGGTGTAAAACTGGCGTGACAAGGAGCACTCTGTTGTGTAATTATTTATATTATTTAACCTTTTTATACTGACACGAGATAAATGGTTGATGAAGGGTATACTATTATGTTATTATGTCGTGCAAAGCCAAAAAACAGTATCTGCTCACTTTACAAGTGAGCAGATACTGCCTTTTGGCTTTGCGGAGGAGTGTTATAATTTCGACAGAACAGATCCAGTACGATAAATCATCTAGGAAAATAAGTTTATTAAAACTGTGAGTTATATTATATTATAGGCCTGATAACTGAGAATGCTTTGCTCGTCATATTTTGACGTTCGTAATTCTTTTAATCCCTTTTTATTTCACTTAGTGCAATTATTTCGTCCGTCGTAAATAGCTAAGTACTGGTTTTTCGATAAGTTGTTTTCCAGGCGCTGTAATGATATGTGAAGTTTAATAAATTTCTTCAATTTTTGTGCACCCACCTTTTTTGCTATATAAATTCCGTTTTCTATTCTGATCAAAGTATCATCATGATCATGCCTATTGTTTAATACCAACATAAGAAATGGGGATAAATAGAGGAAAAGATTAAAAAGTAAAAAATTATGACATGGCTAGCGATTATCATCTGCTTTAATAGACTTCAATGCATGATAATGATTAGGCTTACACAAGTTTGTCTCAGCCATTGGATACAAATAAACTTCATTGTATATTTTTTATGATAACATGTTACACCTTTAAACATGTTAAAAACGCTGAAACTGTTTACATAAACTAAGTGTCCAAAGGGTTATTTTCAATTTTCAATTTACAATCATCATAATGTCTTTCTTTGTTAGATGTTTCCGCTTCATTTGAATACCAATGTTATGGGTCTACGGGCATTATACATATTCTACCCTTTCAGCGCCGGGATCGACCTTAGACGTCAGATCTGACGTCTAAGGTCGATCCCCGCACTGAAAGGGTTGAGGAAAGTACACATTCATTTAAAGTTGACATCATGCCCCAAATGGCTGACGGATCCCGAGCTTCAATCAATATAAAAATCCCCTTTGTGTTAAAAATAGACCTGTAAAATACAAACATGGTGCTTTATTTATTAAGATATATGTTTTGAGAAATCAGTTCGAAAACGTTATTGACTTAAAAGCGTCGCTTGACTTGACTGCAACGGTTATATATCAGGAGTCCCAATCGATATGCTGCTGAATTGCATATTTTTACTTTACATTCATTTGAAACTGGAATTGCTGAAGCAATTTCCAATTTCCAATGACGAAAAATATTACTATTTATGAAAAATAAATATCTGCAAAAAGCAACCATTTGCCTGACTGAGCATCTATCACACATTAAGTTAAGAATTTCAGTAGGATTGTGATAGGTCTGAAACCAGCTTAGAACAGTCTATATATACGGGTCTAGCAGCACAAGGGTTAAGTCCCTCAGGCCTATCAGTATCGCTGATCTATGGCCAATACACATGATTATAATTACAGTGTTCGATCTAATTCGGTGTTTCACAGACGACTACCTCGTTCAGCCTCCCCATTATATATTATACCACAGGTGTGTGCGTGTGTGGTATTTGGAACGAGGTCGATAATTGTCCTCTCGTAAACACATGCCGTGATTTCCCCAGGGGACAATCGTTTATCCCTCTCCTTATATGGGTCGTATCACCCTTAACCCTTTCAGGCCTGAATTTACCATTGTCATCTCCATTCACTACAAGCCGCGAATTGCTGCCGCAATTCTCGACTTGCAGTGAATGAAAATGATTTGATGTGGTTAAAAAATTATAGAAAATTGCCATTTATTGGTATACCAGTTTCACGGAAATTTTCGTTCTAAAACCCCTGGTTGTAGGAAAATTAAGTATTTTTCATGGATGTGAAATGATGCTTTAATGCATCGTGAGGGCTTAAAGGGTTAAGCTCCGGTCTTGATTTTGTTCGGAGAAAAGGGGACGTGGCGCTTTGGTAGAGCGCATCACTGCCTCGCCAATCATGCATGCAATCGTCCAGGGTTCGAAACCCGCTGATCCTGCGTGAGGTTGAAACCAGTTTATGGACGGTAATTTCGCGCAGGGCCACGCGCTGCGCGCTCCTTCACATTCGGGTTTTCACATGTCAAATGATAAAACGGGACATAAATCACCAACATTTGAAAATAGTTATCCCACTTTTGTCAAATCTGAATAATTTTTACTCACTTGAAATGCAGTGTGTCAATAACTCTTTGTGATTGGTTCTATTATAGGTGTATAATTTATAATAGGTAACCAGTGTTTTCGGACTTCGGATTTGAGGCGGGACAAATTGGGTCACAGGATCACTGCAAGCAAACCCAGCAAGCACGAGACATTGAAACAATGTTGGTTCAGTGTTGGGCCTACGTCGTAGACGGCGGGCCAACATTGAACCAACATTGGTTCAATGTCTCGTGTTTGCTGGGAATAGATGTTAACACAGTGCGTGTTTAATGTTGGGCCAGCGTCGGAGACGTTGGCCCAGCAATAATCTATCTCAGTGTCAACGTCTCTTACTTACTGTCAAAATTAATAACTAAGGTTGATTCCGGTGGAGAAATTAAAGCCGTTGTGACAATGCTGGTTCAAGGTCGTTTTTTGCTCAATTTTAGATAAACTATTCCAACGTTAAAGATACACGTGTTACTGTACATTTAGTTTAATCATTATAATCTTCTACCTCTTATGGTTTATACATATCCACATACTGTATGACTATAGCAATATCGATTGTTTCACCGAAAATAAAATGCATGTGACGGGAAACTCCCTGCAGCCGCCCCCCCCCCTTTCCACTCGCCATGTCAGCCGAACACCCACGAAAGCATCTGCATCGTAAACTATTCCTTTTGATGTACCGTATTTGATACAGCAAAAACACCCCTGATAAGAATGGTTGATTTTCATGTGGTGAGCGAAAATGGGCCAACATTTATCGTGTTTATCATTGTATATGTTGTGTACATACACGGCTACTTAAATGACTCGCCCATCGTATGCAATGGTGGCCCAACGTCGACCAGACGTCCCGGATTTGCGCCCAACTTTGACCCGTTATTGAGTTGAAAGCATGTTTTTCACGTGTGTCATGACATCTATTTGTCGGGGCTTTCGCATATCTCTGTTAGTTTTTTTCGCTTGGGGTATAGTGTTTCGCAGTGTGTGTTTAATAGAATCGAGTACTGCTGCAAAGGGGAAATAGTCAGGATGGACCATATTCCTAGAGCAGTCCACGGAGAACACGACGTCATTACGACGTTGAATCAACGTCAATGACGTTGATTCAACGTCGCAATAACATGGTGTGCTCATTGGGAAATCTCGTGTCCCGCGACCGTGACGTGACTGACGGTCGAGGGATTTGCATGGGGCTGGCTCTGGGCAGATGGCACCAGCCTCTTCGATGCGACATACTAATAATACGGCATGCTGGGAGCAAAATGTGAGAGTTGACCATTATGGGAATTCTTTGTCGTCCAGGTAACATTCTTGACCTGTATTTAAATCCTCTATTCTCTCTTCCCAGTAGGTTTCCCAGTTGGAACAATTTAGCTTATTTAGATTTAGCCTACTTATCAACATTCATTCATTCATTCATTCATTTATTCATTCATTCATTCATTCATTCATTCATTCATTCATTCATTCATTTATTCATTCATTCATTCTTTCATTCGTTTATTTATTTATTTATTCATTCTTTTATTCATTCATGCATTCGTTCATTCATTCATCTATTCTTTCATTCAATTATTCATTCATTCATTCATTTATTCATTCATTTATTCATTCATTCATTCATTCATTCATTCATTCATTCAGTTATTTATTCATTCATTCATTCATTCATTCATTAATTCATTCATTCATTCATTCATTCATTCATTCATTCATTCATGCATTCATTCATTTAGTTATTTAGTTATTTAGTTATTTAGTTATTTATTTTGTTATTTTGGTATTAACTTACTTATCCGTTGATTCGTTCGTTCCCTCATTGATTGATTGATTGATTGATTGATTGATTGATTGATTGATTGATTGATTGATTGATTGATTAATTGATTGATTGATTGATTGATTGATTGATTGATTGATTGATTGATTGATTGATTGATTGATTGATTGATTGATTGATTGATTGATTGATTGATTGATTGATTGATTGATTGATTGATTGATTGATTGATTGATTGATTGATTGATTGATTGATTGATTGATTGATTGATTGATTGATTGATTGATTAATTGATTGATTGATTGACTGATTGCTTGATTGCTTGATTGCTTGATTGCTTGATTGCTTGATTGATTGATTGATTGATTGATTGATTGATTGATTGATTGATTCATTCATTCATTCATTTATTTATTCATTCATTCATTCATTCATTCATTCATTCATTCATTCATTCATTCATTCATTCATTTATTCATTCATTCATTCATTCATTCATTCATTCATTCATTCATTCATTCATTCATTCATTCATTCATTCATTCATTCATTCATTCATTCATTCATTCATTCATTCATTCATTCATTCATTCATTCATTCATTCATTTATTCATTCATTCATTCATTCATTCGTTGCCATATTCACCTTGTGAGCAAGTGGTGAACATACGTCGTTTTGCGTTGTCGTTCAGCTAGCTCACGCGTCCACCCCCTCTACTATTTAGGCGTCCACAACTTATCTTAATGAATATTATTATCACTGGTGATTTTAATGCTGGATATTTTGGTTGTAGGCGGAGAAGAAGAAAAAGAAGGCCTTAGAACCGCTACCTGCAAGTGGTTTAACGTGGTGCGTGGCTATGGATTCTTACAGCCCAATGACGGGGGACAAGATGTGTTCGTCCACCAGGTAAAATTACCAGCAATGGGTTAACCCTTTCAGCGCGGGGACCGACTTTAGACGTCAGAATCTGACGTATAGAGACGTCAGATTCTGACGTCTAAAGTCGACCCCCGCACTGAACGAATTGAAAATTTATAATGACCATAGACGCATAACATGGACATTCAAATGAAGCGGAGAGAGCTAACTAGGACATGTATGATGATTTCAAATTGTTTCTGGGTAAAAAGAATTTTAAAAATATTTCGGCGCTTTGAGGTGATGCATGTTAACTATGTGCACACACAAATAATGAACAATTAAAAAATAAATCAAATTTATACATTAGATGTTTTCAACCTACATGACTTTCGAATCCCAACACAAAATGACATAAGTATTATGTGCCATATATTGTTCTATTCATATATGCTCAGCTGTAGCTCTCACTCTAAACAAAATAGGTTCTTTAAATAGAACCCTTCGTTCTTTAAAAAAGAACCCTTCAATACTATTACCATGCAACCCCAGAAGAACCCTGCAAGGGTAATCCTGGGGTTGCATGGCAATAGTATTGAAGGGTTCTTTCTAAAGAACCTATATTGTTTAGATATGACGTAGCCAGAGCTGATCCGAGCAAATATTGAAAACAAAATAAATAAAATGAATCGGGCTTTAGGCCACTTTTGTGCGCATACAGGCTAAATTGGACCAGGAGAACCTCCTGAGGATGGTGAGATGAATGAGATGACACTGGCCTTCAGACGCAGAATTCGAAATTCAAACCCTGGAGGTCTGAGGCCGAGCACGCTACCTCTTGGTCACGGAGGCTCCCCAGAATACTGAGTTTTACGAGTGGATGGTCGGAGAAGAAACAGTTTTGTTTCTTTCAAACCGCCGAGACCTGGAAACGAAATAAAACTTGTGCTATATTAATGACAAATCTGAGCGACTGCATACAGGACTAGTTGATCAAAATGTATTTATATGATTATCTTCATAAAAATATATTGATGATTGATATCTTCACAATGATATACACAAAGATATGCTATGATAATAAAAAATGAATCTTATTCAACTCTCATGTCGCAATTAATATGAACCGCATAATTAACTTTTCAATAATGATAAAAAGTTTATAATAGTTTGTATAAAGCGATGTGAAACTCATTTGTTGTGTTTCGATACCGCCACCCACAACTTCAAGTGGGTGAAAATTACTTATAAATTATTTAATTTGAATTTTCACACTGATTCAGATTTGACAAAATAGAGGTCAACTCATTTCAAATCTTGCTGGTTGATGTCACATTTTATCTTTAACATATTTAAAATGTGGTACTTAATGTGCTAATAAAAAATAAAGGGCAAAATTTGTGACCAAACATATCCAAATCTTTGTTAAACGCTCATCACATCTCTCAATAACACTAAATAGTGTTTTAATCGGCAAATAAAACGGCTTAAACGACTACCCATCAAACAAAACATTCGTATAACATTTGTGCAATGTCGGCCCAACGCCTTCGACGTTGTTCCAACATTGTGTGAAAGGTATACAAATGTTTCGTGTTTGCTGTGTATTGTCATGCTTAGGGGTTTTGTCAAGTTAAAAAAATCCAAAAATCCGAGAAAAACTCGGATTAATCAGACCCCACTCACCCACTCCCCTATCCATTTTTTTATATTTTTTTTTGAAAACATGAAAACAATATAAAAAACACACAAAAAACACAATATTTCAAAAAAAAAAAAAATCCGAGTTGGGGCTTGACCCACCCACCCACTTCCGAGTTTTTTTCGGATTTTTGGAATTTTTTTAACTTGACAAAAGCCCCTTAGCAGTGAAAGACTTAACATGAAAAAAACACCTAGTTCTTAACCATTTTTTGAAACAATTTGACACACTTTCTTAAATTTATATATTTTCTGCATGACAACCACTGACGTAAAATTAACCGGGTTTATTAATAAACTTTGGCCTCGCTGTGTGCTTGTATTGTTTCACGATTTTTTCTATATAAAGCCAAAAGGCTTTAACCCTTTAACCGCAGGTACCAAATATATTGGGTTTTTCACTCAATTATTACCACATTCAGTACCGCCTTTTAAGCATGTTAAAGCCATAATGTGACATGAAGCAGCAGAAAACAGTTGACCTATATTTTATCAAATCTGAATAATTTTCACTCACTTGAAGTTGTGGATCGCGTCAGCGAGGCACAACTTCAAGTAGGTGAAAATTATAATTGAATAATTTGGCGATTAAAGGGTTAACTGCTTCTTTGGAAAGTAAACCGTTACTGTATTTCACATTTGCACGCCGTAACAGACGTATGGTGGTGAACATTCCACGACATGTTTTATATCTGTCTATTAATTGCGCGATGACAGTTGGGGAGGGTCAAGGCACTAACCCATGCAATACCGCCATATTTTACTTTTGTCACAACCTACTTATCAGGTGCTGTGCTACCAGAAAAAATGCAGGGGCGTTCTCTTTATTCAACCCTTCTAATCATGCTGATATTCATATATCTCTGGAACTACTTTTCCGATTCTCTCCATATTTAGCACACAGCAGCCATATTGCACATTATGTGACCTAAAACGTGTAATTGTATAGATTTGAACCCTGAGCTGGTTGATGATTCAGCACCCTGTCCTAATACAGGGAATACTTTCTCTTGTGTAACGGAGCAATTTAGGAGCAATTGGGGCAATGCCCAATGATATGTTACTGTAGCAGTTTTTAGCATGTAGAATAGTACCTTGACACATGTGCGACTGCTAAACTGTTGCATATTTTTCCGGAACAAATTATTCCCTGTAATATGATAATATAACGTAACACAATATCTTGAGAAATAGCCACATGATAGATATAATTATCACGAAATGAGTTTTTAACCGACTGGTGGCTATTTATAAAACTACAAAATCATTGACAATGTTAAAGGTGACATATAACCCCTTTTATAGTATGAATAAATCAAAGTTGCCACACGATGGGACACAAGTGTTTCCTTATATGGGGTGATTGGCTATCATGTGACTCCCTCAGACAATCACCCTATATTTGGGGTGATTGGCTATCATGTGACCCTCTGAGAGGGTCACATGATAGCCAATCACCCCATATAAGGACATAATTTTTCATACCATATAAGGGGTGATAGATCACCTTTAAACACATGTTTACCACATTATTTTAAAAAGTGTTGTAACAAAGTTTCAGAAGGAGGAAAACCTCTTGACAGGTGGGTAAAAACCTCCTGACATCCCACAGTATATGTATATTTACTGTAGTCTGATAGACACTTTGTATGGTGTAAGTCATAAATATGGCAACACCTATAGCCAGTGAACAGTTGGTTTTATATTATACTGTCATATTATTTTATTATATAGTTTTAATTTACTAATACGGTTGACAGGCATTGTAGAGGTCGTCTCGACCTGTTCCCGTCAACCAAAGTTAATAACATGGTCAAAAATATACTTAATTAATAATAATGATTATGTACCATTTTTGCATGTTTTTAACTGGAAGTCAATTAAACATAATAAACAATACCTAGGCTTTGGTCGAAAGAACTGTTACTTTTACTTGAATGTATTAAATTTAATATGTTTGACAAGCGGCCATTATTTACCGGCGGTGTATATCTGGAAACCCGCAGAAAATCATGATGACTAGAACATTACTATAAAAACACAATGTGATGTTTCAAAGAAGGATACCATTTAAAAAAAACTGAAATAATTCAATTAAAAATGACCCCAATGAGAAAAGAACACTGCAAAGAGAAGCGCTTGGACCTTTGAGAAAACACAACCCACTCTTAACCATATTAGGTACAATATAAATAATTTGTAAACCGCACAAGAACATCATTATCTGATGTTTCAAAGAAAGATGCTATTTTCATCAATTCAATTAAAATTTTCATTGCAAATTGGCAATAGTTATATTTGCTATACCAACTAGAACCGCTTGGACTTATTTTAGAAAATACAAATACGTGCCATTAATAATCTATTATAATACATTCTTGGTGCACCAAGCTAATCTTAGTCACAATCGCCAAAAGTATTAATTAGCCTGGTGCATTAATATTTGGTGAATTTTAGTCTTTAGTCACAATCGCCAAAAATAATAGTTAGTCTGGTGCATTCGTATTTTGTGAATTTTAGTCTTTAACTTTAATTATTTCATCATGTTCATCACACTAAAATATTTTTACAATGAAAGGTAAAATTCAGCCTTTAATAACTGCTGATACACCTGGTGTAGCTTGTTTTTGTGACATCCCTATCTAAAACTATCTGATAATTACAAAAAAATTATTAAAAATAAATTTCACAGCTTAAAATACTGACACAAAACATGAAAATAATACGAAGATGTGTGTTTTGTTGTAATTTGTGATCAATATCACACTTTCTGGGTTTAAAAGACCACACAACCAGGGTGGCGGTGCCAACCACCAGATGCTGGGCCTGTGCTGGCTCAATTTTTGGCGCAATGCTGGCCCACCGTCTACGACGATGGGCTAACATCAAACTAACACATGTTCAATGTATTTTGTTCCATGGGTTATAATATGGGTACACATACTATCAGCGTGCTATAATTAGAGGGTTGTACTTCTCAAAGGCGTTTAACCCTTTCAGCGCAGGGACCGTCTTTAGAAGTCAGAATCTGACGTCTGTAGACGTCAGATTCTGACGTCTAAGGACGTTCCCCGCGCTGAAAGAAACAAAAATTCAAAGCGGCCGTAGACCCATAATATATGTGTATACAAATGAAGCGGAAAGAGCTAACTAAGACATTTGTGATGATTTCAAATTGAAAAAAAACCCATTGATGCCTTCCGGGTTTTTGTGAAAATATGTCCATGCTTTGAGTGTTAAATGGGTGTACTTCTCAAACTCGTTTAATCAACGACAGTCAAATTACAATAGTCGACTTGATGACATCTGCCAGCTATACTGCACTGCAAGAGGAAAACAGCAGTAACTGCTTACTTTCCAAGTGAGCAGTTACTGCTGTTCGCCTTTGCATGGCCTCTGCAGAGCTCGTCCATCTAGATGTGTGCGCCACCTGTACACCACGGTGCACACCGGCTGTTCGCGTGCCTACCCAGCAAACACGAGGCATTGACCCAATATTGTCTTATTGTTGGGCCAGCGTCAAAGACGTTGGGACAACGTTAACCTGCGGAATTGTTTCGGTGACATTTTGTACCCAATATGGGCATAGCATCAACCCTTCGATTACCAAGGCCACTAACAAAGAAATGCTCGTTAGCGCGTTTCAAGAAAAAGTTTCTATCAGATCTTCTTTTAATTTGGCAAATATGCTCGACTATGTCAGCCAATGACCTGATTCACTTTCGGGAGCAAACAATTTTATAATGGCCGATTAGCAGCCATTTTGAATTTGAGTAATTTTGTGTTAGATAGCTAATATTAAAATTCAAAATGGCCGACTTGTGGCCACAATTGAGTTAAATGTGTGTAAAATCTGGAAAACCATTACAATAGAACAAATTGTATTGTCTCAGGGAGAGATATGCCCTGAGAAAAATTTCAACTTGATTTAATTCAACATGGCACTTTTGTGGCCATTACTAATTTTAATATGCATGCGTAATATCTAGAAAACCGTGGCATAATTATAGCTAGACCATTACCATGCGTACCATAAATAAAATGTGCGGCTTCAGGGAGGGATATGCAAATATATAGGATAATTAAAATTCAAAATGCCGACTTGCGGCCATTATTGACTTTATTATGTGCAATTTCTGGAAAACCGTGACAGATAGCTAGACCATTAGTCCCCTATAGCCCTACTATAGAACAACATGTATTGTTTCAGGGAGGGACACAGAAATGCCCTGAAAAATTTCACCTCGATAAAATTTCAATTTGCCGACATGCTGCCGTTATTGACTTTCACATCCGAAATATCTGAAAAAAACTGTGCCAGATAGCTAGACCATAACTAGAGAACAAAATGGGCGATATCATGGAGGGATATGCCATGAATTTTTTTAACCTCCGATCAAATTTAAGATGGGCCCCATGCGGCCATTATTGACTTTAATATGCATAATATCTGTCAATAACTGTCTAACATAAGTAATTTGAAATAATTGGTCAAGAGAGTAGTGGAGTCAATTTTTTTAAAGTTGTATAGAAGTTGTAAAGTTAAAAGTTATTTTAAAAAGATATTCCCTTTTAAGCGATGATTAGAAGATAATTCCGTCGCTGACTGGCCTTGTTTCATCAAACGACCAAGGAGGTTATATAACCTCCTTGGTACGATCATAGAGTTACTCTATGGTACGACTAAGGAGGATAGCTTCAGTCTAAATTAGTACCTAAATATCTAATGAATAATATTGAAAGATGATTTAATTAGTAGATTTTCCCAGCTCATATTCGTATCATAATAATACGGCTAAGAAAGATAGCTGCACATGTTTCAGCGAGGAGTTTTGTTGAACTCCATATCTCTTATTTTGACACATTAAAAACTCTTACACAGTCATAATGTATTAAGATACTCACCACAACAGCCAACTATTTGTGGAATATCTTCCGGACGGTTTTACTCCTTAAAGCGCTGATTCTTTTTATATAAACCATGGAGACCAAAGGCATTGTTCAATTCGAAATCATCATAAATGTCTTAGCTAGTTCTTTCTGTTTCATTTGAATACCTGTATATTATGGGTCTACGGCCAATAGAAATATGTTAATTCTTTCAGTGCGGGGATCGTCTTTAGACGTCAGAATCTGACGTCTACAGACGTCAGATTCTGACGTCTAAAGACGACCCCTGCGCTGAAAGTTTTAATGAAAGTTGTAGGCCTAATCTTAATCCCATTATCATGATTATACCCTGATTACTTTTTAATGCTCAGTTGATGTGTTTCAGAAGATTAACTATGCAAAAATCAGAACCCAGGTCTATTGCTTCCTTGACCCTTTCAGCGCGGGGACCGACTTTAGACATCTAAAATCGATCCCCGCTCTGAAAGAATTAAAAAATTATAATGAAGGTGGATCCATAGACATATGAAGCTATAACTGATAACTAAGACATTTATGATGATTTCAAATTTAAAAACTCTTTGCTCTCCATGACTTAAACAATAATATTTCAGCATTGCAAGGGCGTATTCCGTTCCACCAACATCATTGTAACGTTGTATCTCGTATTACCTGGCAAAGTCGAGCATTAACTCGATGCCTGGCTAACGTTGCGGCCCAGCATTGGGCGAATTCTTCGTGTGTGCAGGGCACAGCCCCATTTTGACCCTTACACCACTAAGCGCGACTATAGTCGTTTTAAATCCGTTTTATGAGCCGTTTAAATCAGTTATTGGGAACGAAATGTGTGCTTAAACATCGAGATTCGCAAATGTTAACATGGTTAAGTCTCAAATCAAACACATATGGGGAATTTACACCGACTTGAAGTTGTGGGTCGCGGTAGCGAGACACAACTTCAAGTCGGTGACATTTAGATCAATTGTCTAATTTAGCGGTTAAAGGGTTATTAAGGTGGTTGTAAAAGTGTCATTGGCGAGACTAATTGTCGCTGCCCGGTTCAGTTGGTACAGAGACTTGTCAATTACGGAAGGGGTAAAAGTGATTTAATTGGTGATGCTTGGACCGAATGTAAATTTTATAAGAACCGACATATGTTTCTGTGTGTCAGCAACCACGAAGTTCACCAGGCCAATGCTGCTTTAACGTTGGGCCACCCTCTACGATGCTGGGGCAGCATTAACCCGACAATGGCTGAACGCATTGTGTTTGCGAAGATGACAATGATGGACATTATAAGACAGATCTGCTCTGCTGAGTCAAAATGCAGGGTCTGCTCACTTGAAAAGTAAGCAGATACTGCCTTTTGGCTTTGCACTGCAGAGCTTGTAACTCGACCTTATTGTTCAAGGTCACAGAGGCCAACAAATTAGAAAATGTTGTCATCACAGTCTTTCATATATAGCAGTGATGTGACCTTTTCGTAGATGGCTCAGTTAACACAAATCATTCGTATAACATTTGTACAAAGTCGGACCGACGTCGAAGAAGTTGGGCCGACGTTGTAGAAATTTTATACAAATGTTTTGTGTTTGCTGACCTTGTGACCGTGTTTTATTTTTTCTTTCTCACTTTCCTGGCCTCATGCGGCGCGTCCGTCTGTTCGTCACTTTTAGCGCTGTAACTTCGTGTTCCTGGAATGCACATTTTCACCTTTCTGTGACATTTATTTTTCCCGATCGGCACACTTTCTTGTTAACGTGATTTACTCATCATTTCTTAATGTATCATTCCAAAATTTATATCATATCGAATCCTCCATATCGAATTTAATGTATCATTCCAAAATTTATATCATATCGAATCCTCGTATCGTAGCTCGGATAAATTCGAAAATGGGTGCGCGTCGGGCAAAAATTAGGTCACGGCGATTGATTATCGGCTATTTAGTGACTTTAATATAGTAACGTAGTGTCTGAAAAACCGTGCCAGATACCGATTGCCATAGAACAAAATTTGCGGTTTCAGGGAGGGATATGACCTGTAAAATTTGAACTTGATCAATTTTAATAGGCCAACTTTTGGCCCTTATTTATTTTGACATCTCAGCCAAAACTGTAAATTTCTCTCCTATTAGTTGTCTAACATGATCATGATGATTGATTTGAAATAAATGGTCATGAGATATAGACAAAAGTGTCAATGTTAGTGTTTGATTTTAAAAACTAACTGTATGGAACAATATTTTTTTCAAATTATTTTCGCTTTTAAACGATGATTAGAGGCTGGGGCCTATTTGGGTTATTTCAATTTTATTGATGTCTTGTGTTGATTTAGTGTCAATCCGGACGACTGCTCATTGTATTTTTATAAAATTATTCCATTTGTTGATGCCTTGCTTTGATTGAGTGTGCAATTCCGACGACCGTTCATCGTATTGTTATGAAATGATCCCATTTCATTGATGTCTCGTGTTGATTGCGTGTGTGAAATCCGGACGACAGTTCATCGTAAATGAAACGAATGTGGTTATAGTCCAACTTTGTGCACATAAATATAGGCTAAACTCGGCCTGGAAAACCGCCTGAGGATGGTGAGATGACACTCTTCTCCAGACACATAATTCAAAATTCGAGCCCTGGCGGCCTCAGGACGAGCACGCTACCTCTCAGTCACGGAGGTTCCCACAATATTGAATCATTACGAGTGAGCAAGGAAGAAATATTTTGTTTCTTTGAAACTTTAAGGCCAGAGTGGGGTTCGAACCCGCGATCTCCGACATTCCGAGCAGGCAGATTTAACCACTGCACCAAGGTCCCCGCCCGATAGTTCATCGTATTTGTAGGCCTATAAAATTATTCCATGTCACTGATATTGTGTTGTGTGCAATCCGGACGATAATTCATCGTACTTTTATGGAATTATTCAATTTCATTGATGTCTCGTGTTGATTTAGTGTACAATCCGGACGACAGCTCGTCGTATTTTTATGGAATTATTCCATCTCATTGATGTCTCGTGTTGATTTAGTGTACAATCCGGACGACAGTTCGTCGTATTTTTATGGAATTATTCCATTTCATTGATGTCTCGTGTTGATTTAGTGTACAATCCGGACGACAGTTCGTCGTATTTTTATGGAATTATTCCATTTCATTGATGTCTCGTGTTGATTTAGTGCACGATCCGGACGACAGTTCATCGTATTCCATTTCATTGATGTCTCGTGTTGATTTAGTGCACGATCCGGACGACAGTTCATCGTATTCCATTTCATTGATGTCTCGTGTTGATTTAGTGCACGATCCGGACGACAGTTCATCGTATTCCATTTCATTGATGTCTCGTGTTGAGTTGGTGTACAATCCGGACGACAGTTCGTCGTATTCCATCTCATTGATGTCTCGTGTTGAGTTGGTGTACAATCCGGACGACAGTTCGTCGTATTTTTATGGAAACATTCCATTTCGTTGATGTCTTGCATTGATCATGTTGATATAGTGTGCAATCCGGCCCACATTTGACCGTATTTTTATTTATTTCCATTTCGATGCGAATAAGTGTGCAATCCGTATAATATATCGTATTTTGACCATTAAACTGCTAAATGCTACCGCGACCACAACTTCAAACGATTGAAAATTAGTCATATTTGTTCAATTTGAGGAAAAACATTTACAAATATTTGTGTTTCTGCACACATTCCGTTCCCAATATCTGCGATTTAAACTGTTAAACGGCTAGCTAAACGGATTGAAACGACTGACATTTCAACCCTTTAGCATTTTTACATCGCGGGAATCGACTTTAGTCGTCAGAATATGACATCTGTAGACGTCAGAATCTGACGTCTACAGATGTCAGATTCTGACGTCTACAGTCGATCCCCGCACTGTAGGAATGAAAATATTTGTAATGGTCATAGACCCATTATAACATAGGTATTCAAATGAATCAGAAAGACTTAACTAACACATTTATGATGATTTCGAATTGAATAAAACCTTTGGTCTCCATGGCTTGTATAAAATAATTCAGCGCTTTAAGGTTTAAGGGGTAATTTTACTACCTTATTCTGACGTTGCCTTGCGTTGTTTCAGTCTGTGATCAGGATGACAGGGTTCCGCAGCCTGGCGGAGGGGGAAGAGGTGGAGTTTGAGTGCCGGCCTTCTGACAAGGGCCTGGAGGCCACGCACGTCGGCGGCAGGGACGGCGGCGAGTGCAAGGGCAGCGAGCGCCGACCTGTGTCCAAAAAGAAAGTGCGAAAAATTAGGTGAGGAATCAGACTAAATTGTATAATACACAATTGACATTAACCCTTTCAGCGCGGGAACCGTCTTTATACGTCAGAATCTGACGTCTAAAGACGCTACCCGCACTGAAAAAAATGAAATATTTATATTGTCCCCAGACCCATAGCATAGGTATTCAAATGAACAGGTGAAGCTGCTTAAGAAATTTAAACACCCCTGTGGTCTCTGTTGTTTTTTTGTGAAATTTAAGTGCCAATATATATCAGTGTTTCAAGATTGAAGGCCTATTTTACTTTTAACAACTGGTTATCAGGGGCTATGCAGGTGCTAATAAAACACAGAATGTCTAGTGCAGTCAACATCTATTAAGTCAGTTGATGAAACTTGCATCAGATTGATAATTGTCGCCTCTCGGACATAAAAGACTTATTCTTGTAACCACTATTGAGACGCGAATATTTTGTTGTTTTTTGCTTGCTAATTTATCTGTGATACGATTTCTCTGTTGACAGGTGTTACAACTGCAGCGAGTACGCCAACCACATCGCGGCCAAGTGTCCGCACCCGCCGCTGCCCAAACGCTGCCACCACTGCAAGGCTGAGAACCACCTGATTGCGGACTGCCCCACGAGAAAATCCGACTCGGACACGGGCAACAACGAGTCGGCGGACGACGGAGGCCCGGACGACAGCAAGTCGGACGGCAGCGGGGCGTCGTCTCTGTCCTCGTGCAGCGACGGCGAGGGCCCCGCACCGCCGGCCGCGCTCGAACCTGTGTCCTCTTGACGCAGCCAGCCCAAATGCCTTAACTGACTTAGCCATACCAAAGGTGGACCCACCCGCGGCAGCTGCTGTGTCACACCGCCGAGCAAACACAAAATATCGCACTCATTTGGCACACGACGTTGTTGCGACGTTGAATCAACGTCACGGACGTTGATTCAACGTCGCAACAACGTCGTGTGCCAAATGGGTAAGCAGCTACTGTCCTTTGACTTTGCGGAGGAGAATGTGTATTCCATTGACGCGATTCTGCTACGGTCATTCTTTCTGTTGCACTTGTTTTCCATAATGTGTTTGGATGCAACAGACCAGATGTATTTGAGTACTCAATGTTGTGACATCGTCTCATACGGAGCGTTGTCTCAATATTCGGTCGCAGCTTCGAAAACGTAGATTGCACCTGCATGCAAAATGGCTTCGTAATACAAATTTTGAAACACAATTACACAGATAATTTCTATACGATTTTTTTGCCAAATTTTCAAAATTTCCGAAAAAAATCGATTTGTTTACATTCTTAAATATTTTTTTGTCCTATTTATGCAAACTTCATGACACCATTTTTCAGAAATGACGTATTTTAATAGGAACAAACGCCGCGATCGTGCTACGAGCCGCGGCGTCGCCGAGTCGAATCAATGGAAATCTATCCGCATGGACTCTCTTCTGCAAACACGAAGACTTGACCCAATATTGTTTCAATATTGGCCCACCGCCTACGGCGCTGGTCCAACATTGAGAAAATATTGGGTCAAGTCGTCGTGTCTTCTGCGCGCGGCGGATTTAGTGACGGACTGCTGCTGCCTGTCGCGGTGGTGTCGGTAATCGTAAACTCTGGGATGCTCAGTGTTCTTGTGAGCAGTACAATGGTGTAGACGGGTCAAAGCATAATTACGGAGAGCTCACGCTTCAGTACTAGTATCCCTGCTCAGCGCAAAGCCAAACGGCAGTATCTGCTTACTCGTAAGGTGAGCAGATGCTGCCTTTTAGATTTGCACGGCAGATCTGTTCTCTTTAGTGTCATTCAAAGGCAGAGAGTAGTAACTGGTTACTCGTCAAGTAAGCAGTTGCTGCTGTTTGCCTTTGCAGAGTCATATGCCGCGCAAAGGCAAACAGCGGTAACTGCTGACTTTCAAGTCAGCAGTTACTGCTGTTTGCCGTTGCGGCGTCTTCAAACAGTCTTCACTTGTCCAGGATGTACATAGAAAAAGGTCTCGATTTGTTAGCGCTGTTCTGCCCCACCCCACGCCCTGCAACGCGTCAGACTTGGCGGCGCAAACGGCGGATTATGGGTAACTGGAGTTTCTGTGAGTGTGACTGAGTGTCTGAGGGAGCCTTTAGTGAGTGACGTCACTGAACAATGGGCCAGTCTGTTTGAACACGTTTGAACACAGGACTTGACAAATTATACCTCTCCGATCTGCATGTATTCAAACTAATGCATACATCTGACGTCACTGGACGCCCATCAGTGGGCGTGTTGGTGCCAGATCCATTGCGAAATACGAGATATTTGCGTGTTACTTAAATTATTGATAAACTATATACCATGCTAATCATATACGTTTTTTTAACGCCAATGAGTCTTTTCCAGAATTGCTACCTCTCTTTTTGTATGCACGATTGTGTTTTAGAAACCATATAATATGCTGCTAATGATGTTTGATTTTCAAATATATATATAGAGAGAGTTAGTAGGACTTTAAACAGATGATTTCATTGTGGCGTGAAACCATCAGAACTTCAGTGCAAACAACATATTAGTAGGGAAGCCACGGCACTTTTAATCAACCGAATATCAACCGAGTATTATTATATACTGCTCACTTGAAAAGTATCTCCACGATGGCTGGCAATGGAATAATAACATAACAAAAAATAAACGTCCAGCGTATACGACCTCTCCTCACCATCTCATGAAAGAATACTTGAATGGCAACGTTAAAGAAAAGTCACACCTCACAACAAGAACAGGCCAGCAAACGAGAAACGATCTACCAGTGTTGGTTTGATGTTGGTCCAGCGTCTACTACGCTGGCCCAACATCATCCCAGCACTGGTTTGGAGTCCTGTGTGTGCTGGAGGTGCTTGTAATGGTACCGGACTTGTCCTTTTCAGCAAATAATAATTAAGTGTATCCTCGCGTCAGTATTGTTGACTGTTTCGTCGCTTGCCAGTACACGTCAGTAAAAAGTGCCGCACACTGTATCACTTGATCACACCCCAGCATTGGCGCGACGATGCTCCGATGTTAGGTCGACGTCGCAGACGTTGACCCAACATTGGCGCATCGTCGAGTCAGGACGGTATGTCATGTGTAGTTTGTAAAATGTCGGAATGTAGGGTTTTCTAGAGAGAATTTGTATACAAATTTCACAGTAATTGTTCTAAATTTCAATCATATATCTTCATCTTTTAGTTTGTAACTTTTTGTAAGCCTGTCAATATCTTTTCGAACGGTGAGCAACATCTATGCCAAATTGTGTGGATTCATATATTGCGTTATTTCTGTAATAACAGCATTACAAATTGACATTATTTATGTTTAATGTACCCCCAGCCTAAAGTCCTATCGTAGTGGTCCTGAAATTTAATATCACATTGAAATGGTGCTACAATTCTACTGGGAAGTACTGCTATGCCAAAGATTTATTTAGGCAAGAATTGAGTATGAGCATGGAAATTGTTATGAGTATGAGCATGTTAGACACAGGAAGGGTAATAATGGTTCCACTATATCACACCTCATTGGCTAGTTGTAAGTTATGTTGTGTATCAATATCACATTCAGGTAAAACCAGGATCTGCGCTGTTAACTCTTATCCAGCTGATCATGACTTTTGTCGATTTTAATCTGTTTTATTAGTCGACCAAATCACTGTTATTGAGAATGAAATGTGTGTTCAAATATCAAGATTTGCAAATATTTGTGCTCAAATTATACAAATAGGAGCAATTTTCAACCGCTTGAAGTTGTGGGTCGCGGTAGCGAGACCCACAACTTCAAGCGGTTGAAAATTACTCCTATTTGTATAATTTGAGCACAAATATTTGCAAATCTTGATATTTAAACACTCATTTCATTCCCAATTCAAGTGGGTGAAAATTTAAATAAATTAACTTAGCAGAATCTGCTGCGTTAATGATGCACACATCTGTCTATATAATTACTTTAAATGACTTATTTTTTCGTTTTTGAAGTTTTTGTAATCTAGCAGCCATGGTGTTGTATGATCACTTTGAGTGGCAACTAATTTTAGGGGCACTTGCAACAGTCTGGCTGCTGGAGTTGTCATTAAAGAGTCAGTCGAATTAAATAATTTAAAAAATATATTCATTTACCTCTTTGTCTAGCGAAAGTCGAACTAGGTGTGATAAATATACGAGTTGGAAAGAATGATGATGTGCCATTGCAATCGCGGTGAGTCGATCCGAATCTAATACACATGAAATATATAATAGCGAAGTATCTAATGCGATTGTCCAACTGAGTTTGATGCACATTTGAACTGGAAAGTATTATTATGAGAGACTTGAAACCTGTTTTACTTTAAAAAATGGAAATTGTTGTAACAATTTGGGAGTGACCTGAATATGATAAACATGAAATTGAAATAATAATTATAAATTTAGTGCATGTAATACCAGTGTCGAATTCGAGTTTGATAATAACCACTGAAATATAAAGATCACCCATCAAACACAATACGTTGAACAGATGTTGGTTTAGTGTTGGCCCATCGTCTACGACGCTGGACCAACACGAAACCAACATAACTTATAAGCTCAACGTATTGTGCTCGCTGGGTAGTTTTGGACCATTTTGGTTGATTAGAGATTCGATCTGAGTCTATTAAAGATTGAACATGTTGAAAAGAGAATAATAATTAAACGTATGCAATTTTGTCTAATAATGGAGTTGGACTGAACTATTATACATTAAAATACGGAGACTAAATACAATACAATGGGTGTAATAAGAAAAATGAACTGAACTGTTATACATTGTAATACAGATAATAAGTATATACAACTTCGTTTAATAAGAGAGTTGAGCTAAGCTGTTATTCTTTAAAATACAGAGAATAATTATCTACAATTTTGTCTAATGAGAAAGTCGAACTGAGTTGCTATGCATTGATGAAATACAGATAATATAAAGATATACAATTTTGTCAGATTAGAGTTAAGCCGAACTGTTATACTTTGAAATACAAAGAATAGTTTTACACTATTTTTTCTGGTGAGAGAGTCGAACTGAACTGTTATGTGTGGAAATACAGGCTGAGAGAATAATTATCTACAATTTTGTCTAAAGAGAGAGTCGAACTGAGTTGTTAAACAATTATGAAATGCAGATAATAATTATATATAATTGTGTCTCATAGTTGAAATGAACTGTTATCCATTAAAATACACGGAGAATAATTATATACAATTTTGTCTAATGAGAGAGTCGAACTGAGTTGTCAAACATTAAAATACAAAAAATAGTATGTGCTATTTTGTGGCTGCATGTAACTGTAGTCGTTTCATGCTGAAACTAAGCCGCTTAGTTATGTAAAACCTGTCCATCAATTTGTTACCGCATGTGGATGAACGGTGCTTTCTTTCAGGGCACTGTTTGTGAACTTGTAATCTTGAAACTCGAGTCTATACGATGATCCCCATCGCAAATGTAGGTGGTTCAGTAACGGCGTGTGTTATCTCGTCTGCTACCACCCCCTTGGTATCGAAGGGTCTCATCTGCCACTTAGTGGCAGATGAGACCCTTTAATACCAAGGGGATAACTGTCAGTTTAATTACTCCAAAGGTGTTTTTTTGATCTGATAGGGCGGGCAGACGTGGCGCCAATAATCGACTTAGCGCGGATGTTTTACAGGGATTTGCGACTTGTGTGTTACTCGCGGGTCGTGATACCTATGTCCTTTGTGTTGTAGTATTTTATTTGACAGGTTGAAACAATCCCCCACCCATTTTAGCACGTAACTACGTCTTTTCTGTTCGGTTCAGTTAATAATGTGATATCCCTAGTTCAGCCTATAATTATATCCATAAATTTTCTAGATTTACTAGAAGGCTAATTTGTAAACGAATGACACTATTGTGAGTTTATCTAGAGGGCAGTGTCATCTTATTCATCTGACCAGGCGCCTTCTCCCGGCCCAGTTTAGCCTATACGTGCACACAGGTGCCCTAAAACTCCATTCACCCTATGTGAGAAATGATAACATTGGTTTGATTCTCTCTGAACTTCGCTAAATTTCAAGACACAGCACTATTCTTCAGAAGGAAACGACTCTCACTAACTAGCTGCTTGTAAATTACATTGAAATGGAATGTGATTTGTGTGTTAACTTTTCTCAATGGCATATCAAAAGGTAAACACTCTAATCAGTCGCATCAGGAATTTTTCTAAAGTGTAAAAATGCTAAAATAATACAAAAACATCTTCACTTTGGTATTGTATAATGTTTAACATTTCATAACTGGTTTGTGTAACCACAATTCACATGTTTTGCGTGATCACAAAATAGTTATTTATCATGTTCTCAAATTTGCATTGTCCCATTTTCTTTAAAACGCTCGATGCGATTGATTTTGTGCAGATGAGTGATCAAAATATCATTGCTGTCAATAATTCGTCTTGCGTTGTTAGCACCACGCTTTGAATTGCATCGGGATCATAGCGCTATCAGTTTTTGTTTCCAGTTTTAAGACAATGTGATTGTACCGGCGAACAGGACACGTTGACACAAGGTTGGTTTGATGTTTGTGCCAGCGTCGCAGACGCTGGCCCAACATTAAACCAACATTGTGTTCACATTTCGTGCCTGCCGGGTGCCCGTCAAGTAGGGCGACGGGATGCACTATAGTATACCAAAGACTTATCTATTCCTGCCAGGCCTTGTTGGTTTGTTTTTGTATGGAGTTCAGCTTTAATGTCTGTTGTGAAGGGGGGCGATAACACACTTGAAATCATTGACGATGCTCTAGAAGTATTATTATATTTTCATGTTTCAATAAGATCAGGGATTTGGCCAGTTTTAATTTATCAGTCGTGTGTCTACTATATGCGTTATTACTTGACGGTTTTCTCGTCTTTTAGCAAGCAATGGGTCTTGTGCGCGACTCACTCGAGTGGCGCACAGGCCGATATCTGTCGATGCAGAGGTCACAAGTCATGAATTATATCGCTCCCTAGCGCCCGGAGTGTCGTATGCGTCACTAATCAGAGTGCGACGCACGACACTTTGTTTGCTAGAGGGGATCATATTAATAGTCATAACGTATGTCACAAGTCATGCATTAGGTGCAGCCCTGACAGACAGAGAGTCCCAAGTGGCGATCATTTGAGTGTTGTACGCGACACTTTGGATGCTAGGGGGCTGGCATTTTACCACTTTTCTCGTAATCTAACGGTGCATGCTCCACTATTTTTTTAAACCATTATTTTAAAACGTACTCTGTTACAAATGCAATTCAAATGATTGAAACACATACAAATTGGTGCTGCGGAAAATTTATATTGTGTGGATATTGCCGTGCCAGCGTCCGAGTACACTGGGCCAACCATATGCCAATGCTTCGTGCCACTGCTATTTTGCGTTGAGCAATATGAAACAGGATAATGACGTCACTGCTTTCCTACAACACACGAGCTGTTGGTCCGATGCCGGTCTATTGCTGGCACAGCGTCTGCGACGCTGGGTCAGCAATAGGCCAGCATTGGGCCAACGTCGATTAAGTGCCGGAGAATCCCCCCTGCGAGATCTTGTGTTTTTCTACTGGGTGAATGTTGTCTATGATAACGGGTATTACATGTATTTACTGTCTTATTGTAGTGGTAGTTTTTTTGGCGTCATTGTTGACTGCTTAGTGTACAAACAGTAGGAGGTTTTTGTTGCCCAGGCTGGGTTTTATAAGATGAGCTGCAGATACTTGTACGGTGGGAGCGCATAACCTCGTACGTGGAAAAAAGCGGTCATTAAGACTATTTACATAACAGGGCCACATACATACCAGTCATCTGACGTATTAAAAAAAATATGGTGTTTGGTTTCATTATAAAACAGATGTTTTTTTTATAAAATTGTAGCTGACAAATTGTAACGCAATTTTCAGCCTTAATTGGTGCGAAACACATGTATTTACAAAACAGATCAGCCGCATTTACCGGATATAGGCCGCAACATTAATATTATTATTAAATATGTTACCATGGTTAAGTGAAGCGGCATTCAATTGGGCTTCACATCGGCGGTAGAATAGACCATACCAACCAAATCATCACTCCAATTTTATCAATGGGAGATAAATACAAAATTATATATAAATATTCGGATGGATGTAGGCCAGGAACCTGAACACAATTTGATCCAACGCAAGTGATTTACCTGTACTTACAAGGTTCTGCGCTTCCACCGCATATGTGTACATAGTGTTAGAATGCCATGTATCTTGTCAGGATGGTTTGGGCGACACAGAAGGCAAAGGGTCTTTGGCTTCATCACAACACGATGAGACTCAGACCCTTTGTCTTTCACGTCATCCAGTCGTCCCCTTGGATATGAAAGGGTGTATCTGCCACTTTACAAAGGGGCATATACGCCCTTTCATATCCAAGGGGACGCAATGTTGACATGTTTTGTTTTATTTCTACCTCGATCATTGATGACATGACCTTACCTCATTGGCTATAGAGATTATATGATATACACAGAGATGTGATTCAGTAAGCACGAGGCATTCACCCGATGCTGGGCTAATACTGGGCCAGCGTCGTAGACGATGGACCAACATTAGCCCAACATTGAGTCAGTGTTACTTGTTTACTGACTGCTGGGAGACCGGCAGCCTGATGTAAAAATAAATTAAAAACGGATTTAGTTCAACGTGTTGTGTTATTTACTGTTTATTTCAAACTCGCGAAAATACCAATGAGAAGTTGTGAATCCTAGTGAACACTGAAAATTTGGATAAAATTTATACAATGTCGGCCCAACGTCTTCGACGTTGGTCCAACAATATACAAATGTTATGCAAATGTGTTGTGTTTGCTGGGATGTGTTTGTCGTTCTCCAGTGGCGAAGCGATATTTGGAACTTCTTCAGTCCAACTGCCAAACATTCCTTTCATTATCTCTGGAACTGCTGGACATATACCTTCCTAATTTAAAAGTGTCACCATTTAAAAGCGACACCACATGTCCATGTGCCGAACACTCTCCCAGCATTTTATGAAATACCTTAATTGACATTTTTTAAAGCAAATGTACCTGGAAATGTGCGGAATGCTCTTTTATAACATTGAGTAGTTAACTAACTAGATTTTTGAGCTCGATTCCGTGGCTCACGTGTCAAAAAGAGTTGCGGAAGTGGAATTGGTGACCATAACCATGTTAACATCCAGATATTTCCCCTCATTTTATTTTGCCATAATTCTGAATTCATGACGCACTTCTCATCGAACGAATATGACTTGATTTTCTAAAGTACCCATATTTAATTCTCATTTTGATGGCCTATACGAGATTGCTTCGATTTTTTATTATGCCATATGATGCATCAAATAGTGAGACGCTTTATGTGGTGGCTGAAGACATTAGGTCTTCTGTTGTCCATCAGTGCTTCCGTCCGGGAAGTCTTGTGTGCAACATAACTTGAAACCCGTCAAAGGTAGCCTGGTAAAATTCATCATGGTTATGTACCAGATGAGTGTAAGTCAAGTTCTAAGATGAATGGCCTTGACCTATTTGTTAAGGTAACAGGCTGAGGCATACAATCGATTCTAATTTTATGTTTTGTATATCGATGAGACCTGGAATTAATGACTCAAAATTTATATAATAGTTCCAATACTTGTGATTGTTCTCAAGGATGATTCAAATATTCATAATATAGACCAGACGTGTCTTGGGGTACGGTGTCACCCAGAAGGGGAATTTAGGCCACGTTTATTTTCACATATAGCTGGATGACTCTGGGGCCAGAATCAACCTGTTGATCTGGTAACTGCCGCTGCTTTATTGAAATATGTCCAAAAATGTACGTGACCTATCTGCCTTTTTGGTCCGATTTTGATAAATCGTGCGTATCACATGCTCATTTTTGCCCACTGAGTAGTCCAACTATGATATATCAATATACCTATTTTTCATACTTTTTCAGTAAATAGTCAAAATACTTTTCTCAAAGCGAAATTGTGTATGGAATAAATGTTTAGTTTCAATTCAAACATGTTCTAGAACTGTTGTTGACCTAAAATAAACCCATTTAGAATAAAAATAAAATAATGAACTATGTGAACATATTACATGTGTTTTTGGTTAGACGTAAAAATTGGCGCATTTTTCTTTAGGCTCTCACAATGACCAGTCAAATTGTGGGATATATAAATATAATTTATATCAATGGAAAGCTACTGGCACCGTCCTACACATGGCTGTAAAATATTTTGTGTCTGATCATTGACAAATGCAAAATAGAACTTAAAGCTGGTATTTTAACCCTTAATTTTACCTATTTGTCATACCTTTTCACTAAATAGTCAAATCACTTTTCTCACAGCTGATTTGTAAGATAAGATAAGTTTTATTTTAAGTCGAACGCTCCGAAAAGAGCCAATTTTGCCTTGCTGTCCAGGCAAAAAGTCTATTAGTGGGTGGTAGATCGATCGTGTTGCCGACATGAATATGTTGAAGGTTTACGTTCCAGCATCTTCCATTAACTCCTCCGTCGGGACGACGGGATTAAATAATGCTTATTAAATCATTCTCCAGGTATTTCTCACTTTATTGAAGTCTGGACATTCATATAACACACAGTTCCCAAGCGGAGCACGGCGATTGGTGCCATGTGGCTAAGCCCCTGAGCTCTTGACGTACGTCCGTCCGCTTCAGCCGCTTTTAGTTAACTGGCTGGTGTGCCTCGCTACAAGCGCGCTTGTCGTGGCGTGGTCTATTCAGAACGAGGCTTGGCGATCCCCGTCACTCGTCAATGATCAGGAAAAGCCGAGCAGTTACGGACGGTGAGACGCTAACCCCACATTACCCCCGGGTTAAGTGTAAACGTATGAACCAAGCCAAGAAAATACAGCGTTGGTGGTTGGTAACCTCGCAGGCGCAGCATAACGAATTAACATTTAATAATTATATCTGAGTTCCCATCCTCTTAACATAAATGTTCCAATCCTCTTAACACCAATGTTCCAATCTTCTTAACACCAATGTTTCTTTCTAATTTTTTTGCGAATAATGCTGCTGTGCTACGGGTAACGGCCAACCTTCATGAATCTATTTAATACATTAGTACTTAATAATAAAATTACTAATCTTAGATCTGTTGTAATATCCACTAGCGGTATAGCTTCCGGCCAACGTGTGAATCGATCTACACGAGTCAGTAGATATCTGAAACCATCGGCATACGGCAAGGGTCCGACTATATCTATATGTATGTGGTCAAATTTCTCGGTGGGTTCGTCGAATTTGCCAAAAACTGGCTTATTATGGCGAGATATTTTAGCGGTCTGGCAACCTTTACAAGAACGGCATCACTTAGCAATGTCTATATTCATTCCGTGCCAGACAAATCTTGTATTAATCGAGGGTTTCGTAGCTCTATGCGATGGATGACCTAGTCCGTGTAAGTTCGAGAAAACCTGTTTTTGAAATTTTTCTGTAACGTACGGCCGAATGTGTCCTGTTGATACATCACACCAAATCAAATTGTTATCAAATGATTTGAGCAATTTAAAATTCATGGTAGATGACTTTGAATGTCGCAACCGTGTGAACGGTGGATCTTCGTGACAAAGCGTCGTCGTCCTTTCACATATCATATATCTGTTGTAAACTCGGCGATAAAAGCCAACTGCCTTGATTGTCTCAGTGACGGGCGTTCGGTGACTGATGACATTACGAAAGTTAAAGGCTTATGGTGGGTGTTCACGAAAAAATAACGGCCTTCTAAGTTGTGCCTGAAATGTCTGATAGTAGCGTACACTGCTAAAAGTTTGCGATCGAACGCACTGTAACGTGTCTCTGCGGGAGTTAATTTTTTACTAAAAAATGAAAGTGGCTGCCAGACATCAATAATGTACTGTTGTAAAACGCCGCCTACGGCGAAATTACTGGCATCGCACGTGATATTCAATGGTGCAGTACGGTCTGGGTGTACTAAAAGGGTAGCATTAGCAAGTATTTGTTTAGACTCGATAAACGCAGAATTTGCACTTTCATTCCACTTAAAATCGAAATTTGACTTAGGTGAAAATCTTGTATGACCCTCATTGGCGGCCATGAGCAATTGATTTAACGGTGTCAACGTATATGCACAATTTGGAATAACTCTATGGTAATAGTTTAACATGATGTCCTAGAAAACTTAATTCGGTAGTACCGAACTGGCATTTGTCTGGCCCTATAATTATCCCGTATTCTTCAAATGTTTTTTTTATGCGTACGATGATCGGGGCTTGTTACTAATAGATCGTCCAAATATACGAACATGAAATCTAATCCGCGCGTAACGTGATCAATAAAACGCTGAAAAATTTGGCCGGAATTTCTTAAGCCACACGGTGTCCTAGTGAAATTGAACAAACCGAAAGGTGTTGTAACCGCTGTTTTATGCACGTCGAACGGTTCGACCGGTATCTGGTAGTATGCCCGTACTAAATCTATTTTTGAAAAAAACTTTCAACCCCGCTAAACGTTGGGTAAAGTCTTGTATGTGTGGAATCAGGTATCGATCCGGTACTGTCTGAGCGTTTAAACTTCTATAGTCTCCGCACGGTCTCCAATCTCCGTTTTTTTAGGCACCATATGAAGCGCTGACGACCACTCACTGTCGCTGGGTTAGATAACGCCCAACTTAATCATGTCATCGTTTCCCAGTGAGTAGTTTATCAGGTGCTTAACGTCGTGCGCGCGCGAATACTGGGTGGCCTTTTGTCACTATCTTGTGTGTTATACCGTGTTTAACCGGTTCGCCTTTCGTTGTAGGACGAGTCAGTTCCAGAAACTGACCTAATAACTTTGTGTAGTCGTTCTGAACGGTGTCGACTATACTCAGTGCTAACGGTTTAATAGACGATAAGGTAGATGGTATGGCTAAACCGGTTCGCATGTCTCTCAGGCAACGACTTTTTAAGTCTATCAGTAAGCTATAATGTATGAGAAAATCAGCTCCTATGATTGGTTGTTTGACGTCGGCTACTATGAAATCCCACGCGTAATCTCGTTTAAGACCAACGTCGACGACGCGTCTACAATTACCGTAGGTGTTCATAGTAGTATTATTAGCTGCAACGAGGGGCAGGCAGGCAGCGTCTGAAGTCCTGTTAGCGCAAGACTTTGGTAACACGCTGACCGCTGCGCCCGTGTCAATTAAATAGTTACACTTGTTGTGTTTGTCAGCGACGTATAATAACTAAGAGGGGGATAAACTGGGAAAGGAAGCTACCGCAGAGCCATGTCGCGCCTCGGTTATTTCGCCAGATACAAGAGTCGCTGCCTTGCTCTGGACGATTAGTTTAAAGAAAACGCACAAGGTTCTCTGCACGTACGTGCTCTGTCACCGAATGTTTGGTGATAAAAACAAACAGGTGCGTCTGCTGTGTCGATCGGTTGAGTAACGTTACTTTGCGTCGTTTGCGGCGGCGGTGCGTTAGGACGACGATCTTTTTTGTTATTATTTGATACATCTTGCCTAGTAACAGCTTGATTATTGGACATAAAAGGTTGGTTGTGAGTGTCCGTATGTCTTCTTTTTCGAACGGCACCACTTAGCAATGTCTATATTCATTCCGTGCCAGACAAATCTTGTATTAATCAAGGGTTTCGTAGCTCTATGCGATGGATGACCTAGTCCGTGTAAGTTCGAGAAAACCTGTTTTTGAAATTTTTCTGTAACGTACGGCCGAATGTGTCCTGTTGATACATCACACCAAATCAAATTGTTATCAAATGATTTGAGCAATTTAAGATTCATGGTAGATGACTTTGAATGTCGCAACCGTGTGAACGGTGGATCTTCGTGACAAAGCGTCGTCCACGAAATTTGTCACTCCTTTCACATATCTTATATCTGCTGTAAACTCGGCGATAAAAGCCAACTGCCTTGATTGTCTCAGTGACGGGCGTTTGGTGACTGATGACATTACGAAAGTTAAAGGCTTATGGTGGGTGTTCACGAAAAAATAACGGCCTTCTAAGTTGTGCCTGAAATGTCTGATAGTAGCGTACACTGCTAAAAGTTCGCGATCGAACGCACTGTAACGTGTCTCTGCAGGAGTTAATTTTTTACTAAAAAATGAAAGTGGCTGCCAGACATTATTAATGTACTGTTGTAAAACGCCGCCTACGGCGAAATTACTGGCATCGCACGTGATATTCAACGGTGCAGTATGGTCTGGGTGTACTAAAAGGGTAGCATTAGCAAGTATTTGTTTAGACTCGATAAACGCAGAATTTGCACTTTCATTCCACTTAAAATCGAAATTTGACTTAGGTGACAATCTTGTATGACCTTCATTGGCGGCCATGAGCAATTGATTTAACGGTGTCAACTTATATGCACAATTTGGAATAACTCTATGGTAATAGTTTAACATGATGTCCTAGAAAGCTTAATTCGGTAGTACCGAACTGGCATTTGTCTGGCCCTATAATTATCCCGTATTCTTCAAATGTTTTTTTTATGCGTACGATGATCGGGGCTTGTTACTAATAGATCGTCCAAATATACGAACACGAAATCTAATCCACGCGTAACGTGATCAATGAAACGCTGAAAAATTTGGCCGGAATTTCTTAAGCCACAAGGTGTCCTAGTGAAATTGAACAAACGGAAAGGTGTTGTAACCGCTGTTTTATGCACGTCGGACGGTTCGACCGGTATCTGGTAGTATGCCCGTACTAAGTCTATTTTTGAAAAAAACTTTCGACCCCGCTAAACGTTGGGTAAAGTCTTGTATGTGTGGAATCAGGTATCGATCCGGTACTGTCTGAGCGTTTAAACTTCTATAGTCTCCGCACGGTCTCCAATCTCCATTTTTTTAGGCACCATATGAAGCGCTGACGACCACTCACTGTCGCTGGGTTAGATAACGCCCAACTTAATCATGTCATCGTTTCCCAGTGACTAGTTTATCAGGTGCTTAACGTCGTGCGCGCGCGAATACTGGGTGGCCTTTTGTCACTATCTTGTGTGTTATACCGTGTTTAACCGGTTCGCCTTTCGTTGTAGGACGAGTCAGTTCCAGAAACTGACCCAATAACTTTGTGTAGTCGTTCTGAATGGTGTCGACTCTACTCAGTGCTAACGGTTTAATAGACGATAAGGTAGATGGTATGGCTAAACCGGTTCGCATGTCTCTCAGACAACGACTTTTTAAGTCTATCAGTAAGCTATAATGTATGAGAAAATCAGCTCCTATGATTGGTTGTTTGACGTCGGCTACTATGAAATCCCACGCGTAATCTCGTTTAAGACCAACGTCGACGACGCGTCTACAATTACGTAGGTGTTCATAGTAGTATTATTAGCTGCAACGAGGGGCAGGCAGGCAGCGTCTGAAGTCCTGTTAGCGCAAGACTTTGGTAACACGCTGACCGCTGCGCCCGTGTCAATTAAATAGTTACACTTGTTGTGTTTGTCTGCGACGTATAATAACTAAGAGGGGGATAAACTGGGAAAGGAAGCTTCTGCAGAGCCATGTCGCGCCTCGGTTATTTCGCCAGATACAAGAGTCGCTGCCTTGCTCTGGACGATTAGTTTAAAGAAAACGCACAAGGTTCTCTGCACGTACGTGCTCTGTCACCGAATGTTTGGTGATAAAAACAAACAGGTGCGTCGGCTGTGTCGATCGGTTGAGTAACGTTACTTTGCGTCGTTTGCGGCGGCGGTGCGTTAGGACGACGATCTTTTTTGTTATTATTTGATACATCTTGCCTAGTAACAGCTTGATTATTGGACATAAAAGGTTGGTTGTGAGTGTCCGTATGTCTTCTTTTTTGTAGCCTTGGCTGTGGCTGTCTCTAGTTTCTTGAGCCTGCGAGACAGGTCTTCCAACAGTCCAGCGAGCTTTCTGCTCTCGCTGACGTTTATCTCAGCAACCCCCGGCTTAGCTTCATCGACGTTCTTCTCAGCGGCGACAGCGCGGTCGGCCAACATGGCCAAATTCTCTAGCGACGCACTATATGGTTGTGTAGCTAAGTGCGCACATACGGAAGGCGGCATTTGTCGAATAAAGGCTTGGCGGATAACGGCCTTGCCTACTACTGCTTTTGCACCAAATCCAGCTGTTTTCCGACACCGCCTAAGAAATCTAGACGTATGTCAGATCCAAGTTTTTCACCTGAAATCACCTTGTTGAGTCTTTCCGGTGTCGTTAAGCCTCGTGGTTCGATTAGAATCGCTTTCAAATTTTCGTACTTATGAGTAAGGAACGGTTGTAATAAAACGTCTCGAACATCGGACGCTACTTCGCCAGAGAGTGCAGCACATGTCAATCTGTAACGTTCATCATCGCCTGTTATCTGGTGTAAATCAAATTGTGTATCGATTTGATTAAACCATAACTCCACATCCGTTGAGTAAAAAGTTGCTATCTTGAATTTCGGCAGATTAGCTGAACGTCGTGGAGGTTGACGTCTGACCGGCGAAGGGCGTCTTGATGAATCACTTCGTGACAACCCTCTCTTACATATAAGGCGTGCGATCCGCAGGAAATCAGCTTTTAATCAGCGAAACTCAGCATCTGTGTCTCTAAGTTTTGTTGCATTTTCATCACTTATCAGGTAGTACGAATCTTTGTGACGTGCCCCTTGGCTGTCGAGGGGTGATGACACGAAACCTTCACTGTTGCCTCTTGCGGCCATTTTGTTGTTATTTGTTGAAATTAGTTTAAATATTAAAACGTCTGAGTTGCTGGCCTATTGGCTACTTTGCAATCTCAGACGGGTATTGAAATGGCATGCATGTAAAACATACAACTAATTTCATCGCCGCACTCTGCGTGGGAAACTGTGTGTTAAGTTGTCTAGCTTGAAAAAAGTCTAGATGTGAGATAATTATGTTTATGAAGATTGTCCATGTAGATTCGCAGGTAGTTGAATGCAGGGGTTGCTGAAATGACTGAGAAGTCTTTATGCAGAAATGTACGTGTGGAAATGTTTACAATATGACAATGAACATATTAATCGTGATGATTGTAGGTCGGTAATTGCATGCAAAACAAATGCCAGAATAAATGCTAAATTGCTATTCGATCAGTGTTGAAAAAAAAAATTCAACACAAGTCAAAAAACATACAATGTATCAAAGTAGTCGCCGTAGGTCAACTGTGAAGTCTCAATTTAGATTTAATTAGAAATAATTAAATCATGCCCATCCCGAAAAAAAAAGATTCTTGTTAAAAATAGGCTGAATAGGCTTATGCATGTACAGTTCGTCCTAATTTATAGAATCACTTATTGAAATTTTGACTGACAGATGTCTATAAAGACTGCTTAATTAATTATATTGATGAATATTTCCCGTAATGAACATTCCCTTTTTTTTTTTTAAATGTTCACCATGAGAATTTTTCATATCGACGTCTGAATCGATTGCTCGCTTCGATTTGTATCGGTGCTTGTAGTCTAGTGCCCAACGATTTAGACTGTACGCTCGTATAATGTGCGGGTTGTACAATGTATGCATGGCAGTACGCTGTCGGTTGGTGTGTGTCTCGGCTACTGTGCACTGTGCACGCGGTGTGCGTGTGGTCGATTGGCGCTCTGCACCGGCTCAGAACTCATTAACATATTTAGCCGTTCAGGGCTGTCTGGAAAAGGTAAACTACTGATTTGTCATTCACAAAAAAATCGCCCAATGTGCGACCTGATTTGCAATATTTACTAATACAATTAAAAAAAAATCAGTCTCTCTTTCCTGACTGAGAAAGACATTTTGGAAAAAAATATTCTAGTCTTATTTTATTTCCAGACGCCGTGTAGGTCTATGTGGCCTTGACATGTGAGTGCCATTGGCCGTTCGTGTCGCTAATTCAAAATGGCGGCCTAATTTATGTTAATTATGCGACCTGAGCAGATGGGGTGATACCACAATGCATTGACGGGTGGGCGGGAACACGTGAGGCTATCTCGCAGCCAATGGAGCTAAATGAAGGTCACCGGCTGCCAAAATGGCGGCCACTTACCGATTTACATTAAAATAACACTGCTACCACTGAAATAAAAGTTATGATTACAGGCATAAAATATCGACCTACAGTCCTAACAATGATGTTTTATAGACCAAATAGGACCTTTTATTCACATATATTTCAGGCGAACAGTTTTAAGTGGATCTAATCCTATTTAAAAGCTGTCTGAATAGAGGCATAATTTCAATCTGTAGAAAAATTTTGCGTAACCATTAAAAATTATGGCGGGTATTCACATAAAAACCGTGTCACCCGAATGAGGTGTCAAAAACAGTTTAATATACTAAAATTTCAAAATATTATCCTCTCAGTCGCCGACAGTGGCGTAAATGAGAGAATAACATTGAAATCTGTTATAATTTATGAAAGTACACTATTCCGTCCAATATGAATTTATCTAGGTCTAGGCTGGATGTCTGCGAGATCCGCCATCTTGAAAATGTCGAAACCACGTGGGTTTCTGAAAAAAATCTATCAAATTTTTCGCTGTTTTAACGCGAAGACCTCCGTTCAGATAACCTTTCCAGCTACCCTCACTGGCATATTAGTATTTTTGACCTACGATCACCACGTACCTTGCCAAAAAATTTCTTTTTTGAAAAATTCTCTATTTAAAAAAAAAACTATCCTTTTATGGCTCAAAATCGATGTTTTTTTTGTTGCTCAGTGAAAGCAATATGTGTGAAAGAAGCTGCGATTAAGTTCAACGTCAGGTCACCAATATGGGTGGGTGGTGGATCGATCGTGTTGCTGACATGAATATGTCGAAGGTTTACGTTCCACCATCTTCCATTAACTCCTCCGTCGGGACGACGGGATTAAATAATGCTCATTAAATCATTCTTCGAGTATTTGTCACTTTATTGAAGTCTAGACATTCATATAACACACAGTTCACGGAGCGTGGCAATTGGTGCCATGCGGCTAGGCCCCTGAGCTCTTGACGTACGTCCGTCTGCTTCAGCGGCTTTTAGTTAACTGGCTGGTGCGCCTCGCTACAGGCGCGCTCGGCGTGGCGTGGTCTAGTCAGAACGAGGCTCGGCGATCCCCGTCACTTGTCAATGATCGGGAAAAGCCGAGCAGTTACGGACGGTGAGACGCTAACCACACAAGTCTTCTCAGAGCGCTTAGCTGTCTGCCAGCTTTCTTATTAATTTCTTCTGTGTGTATCGAAAAGTTCAAATTTTCATCAATATTAATGCCTGAAAGTTTGACTACTTTTCAGGTTGAATTATACAGCCGTCTAGTATCACTGGGGACTCAACTTTACAGTTAAAAAATATCAACTGAAATTGTTCAGGGTTGGCTTGCATTAAGTTGATGGAAAACCACCATATAGCTTTTGCTGCCTCATCTTCGAGGCATGTTTTTACAATTTGGAAATTTGTATGTGCGAAAGAAAAAGTGTTGTCATCTGCATAATTTGTGATGTGTGCGCGTTTAATAAAGTAGAAAATGTCATTTATGAATACATTAAAGAAAATTGGACCAAGAACTGAACCTTGTGGCACACCCTTAATGGTGGTTTTCCATGAACTGTGCACGTTTCCTATCCGGACACGTTACTCACGATCTGTGAGGTATGATTTAATAATTTTGATTGACTGATCCTGAACCCCATAAGCTTTAAATTTTGCGACCAAAAGGTCATGTGGCATGAAATCGAAAACTTTGCTAACTAGATCCACTTATAAAGCACCAATTTTGTGATTTTTTAAAATATATTTACGCCAATTTTCATTAAGGGTGAGCAGCGTGTCCTGACAGCCATAACCCTGCCTGAAGGCTGACTGGTGACAAAAGAAGACTGTGTTTAAAAAAGGAGTGATCTGGTGGACTAGAACTTTTTCAAAAACTTTTGCTAAAATTGGTAAAATACTCACATGTCGATGATTAAATTTATTTAATTTGTCAGATTTTTTTGTATACAGGGATCACCTCTGCTTTATTTAAGTTATCTGGCAAGGTGCCTTCATGTAAAGCTTTATTTATTATGTTTGAGATAACTGGGGCAATTTGTAAAGAGGCATGTTTTAGTAATTTGGCTGGAATTTGGTCACATCCAGCTGCTTTCTTTGGATTCAGTGATTTCAGAATTTTTAGCACGTCTTCTGTTGTCGTATGATGGAACTACAAATTGTTGCCCTCGGAGTGTTGTTCAATTTCAATAATTATAGGGTGTTCCGTAACATCAATATTTTGATTCTGTCCAATATAATGAAAACATATGGTTAAAAAATATATATATGCATGGTATAAATGCTTAGTTTTTGATTCAAACATGTTTTAGAACTATTGTTAACTTTATTAAAATAAACTCATTTAGAATAAAAATAAAGAGTTATGCGAGCATAGGCAATTACATGCTTTCTTGGTTAGAAGTAAAATTTGCATGCTCTTCTTGAGACTCGGTATTGACCATATCTCACTATCATTATTGCCCACTTGAGCCATATCAACATTTTCAATATCAATATAAACCTACTGATATTGGCATTGACATGGATGTAAAATATTTTCTGTCGGATCATTGACAAATGCAGAGAGCTTTAAGTTGGTCTTAATTTTACCTATTTTAATAGTAGTAAGTAGTCAAAATAATTTTCCCTCAGCTGATTTTTGGAATAAAATAGGATGAGCCATTTGAACATATGACACACGTTTTTTGGTTGGACGTAAAATTTGTGCACTTTTCTTCCGGTCCGGGAAATTTTTTACAGTGTTTCACATTTTTTCCAAATAGGTTCTAAAATTTAAAAAATGTACCAACATCTTTGATGTCAGTTGACAGTCACTATCAAGGGCTTTAACGTGGATACGCAATATTTTATTTATGTTAAATACGAATGTGCAACAAAGCGCTAAGTTTGTATTTTATCCCTCTATTTGAAATATTTTCTAGTGGATACCAGAAGGTTTTCTTGTTCATGCTAACTTTATAAGGTATACATGTTTGTTATTGTTTTTACATTCTTTGGAGCCATTTTTCAAAACTGATCTTGACTGCAGAAGTGATCACAGCCTCTTTAAAAGTTATCTCAGCAACTACTAAAGTGATCATGACCATGACGAAGTAATTACAACCACTTCACTTTAAAAGTTATCTCAGCAACTACAAAAGGGATCTTGAACACAGAAAAAGTGATCACAGCAATTTTAAAAATTATCTCAGCTACTACAAAAGTGATCTTGACCACTGAAGAAGTGACCACAGGCATTTAACATTTATCTCAGCCACTACAAAAGGGATCTTGGCCATTTAAGAAGTGGTCACAGCGACATTAAACGCTATCTGAGCCACTGGAAAAGTGATCTTTTATACCGAAGATGTGATCACAGCTACTTGGAGAATTATCTAAGCCACTACAAAAGTGATCTTGACCACTCGAAAAGGTATCACAGCCACTTTAAATGTTATCTCAGCCACTACAAAAGTTATCTTAGGCCACTAAAGAAGTGATCACAGCCACTTTAAAAGTTATCAGAGCCACTACAATGGTGATTCTACCATTAAAAAACTGGTGTCAGCTACTGAAAAAGTTATCTAAGCCATTGCAAAATGATCTTGGCCACTGAAGAAGTGATAACAACCACTTTAAAAGTTATCTCATCCACTACAAATGTGATCTTGGCCACTGAAGAAGTGATCACAGCGACTTTAAAAGTCATCTCAGCCACTGCAAACGTGATATTGGCCACTGAAGAAGTAAGTGATCACTGCCACTTTAAAGCTGATCTCAGCCATTAGAAAGGTGATCTGGTGTGAGCCACTAAAAAAATATCAAAACCACTACAAAGTGATATTGGACACAGAGGAAGTGATCACAGCAACTTTAAGCGTTATCCCAGCCGCTACTAAAGTTACCTTTGTCAGTAACAATCTTATGTCAGCCCCTGGATGTATCTATAAATAGTTGCTGTGATCACTTCTTCAGTGGCTAAGATCACTTTGTAGTGGTTTTAAAGTATGAATAATAGTAAAAATTATGGTTAAAATACCAACTGAAAGCTATCTGTTGCATTTTCAATGACCAGACACAAAATATTTTACATGAGAAGGCCGGTGCCAGTAGCTTTTCATAGATATATCTGAAGAAAAGCGTGCCAATTTTTACGTCCAACCAAAAAAGTGTGTACTATATTCACATCACTCATAATTTTTTTAATTCCAAATGGGTTTATTTTAAGTCAACAATAGCTTTAAACATTTATACCATACAAAAATGAGCTGAGAGAAAAGTATTTTGACAATTTACATAAAAAGTATGAAAATAGGTAAAATTGATGGTTAAACTACCAACTTAAAGCTCTTCTGAGCATTTGATAATGATCGGAGACAAAATATTGTTTACATTCGTGTGAAAGTTTGTGGCAGTAGCTTTCTATTGCTAATAAATAGATTGATATAGCTCAAAATGTGACTACTCAGTGGGCGAAAATGTATAATTTAAATTGTGATTTCTCAAAATCGGACCAAAATCGCACATAGGTCATGTACATTTTTGGCCATATTTCAGTAAAGCAAATTTCACTGATCAACAAAGTGATTCCGGCCCCCGAGTAGCTCAGCTATTTGAAAATAATAGTGGCTTAAATTTCACTACCGGGTGACACCAATCACCCCCAGCCACGTCTTGTCTACTTGCTACTAGCTTTGGACGAATGACAAAGCATTGATAGACGCTATAGTTTTTGGTTTAGTGGATTCAAAATAGGAAAGCCAAATAACATGTGTACACCTATTCGTGGTCAATAGCTTTGTATCACGTAGTATGAAATAATTATTTAAAAAACTATATATAGCCTACACATGTGTGGCCCTCGAGCATGCCACGGCCAGTCTATTACCCCTTAAACAACTAAGCGCAACAATAGTCGTTTTTAATCCATTTAATTAGCCGCTTAAATCACAGTTATTGTGTTTAAACAACAACATTTGCAAATATCTTGTCTCAAGTTCAAGAAACATGAGTATTTTTCACCCATTTGAAGTTGTGTCTAGCGAGACACAACTTCAAGTGGGTGAAAATTCAAATTATTTAATTTAGCGCTATAAGGGTTAAGTGGTGAAGGTCTAAATTTGCGACAGGTGATCATTAGTGCAGCGGTCATCAGAGGGGTCAAGGTCGCATGCAAATGAGCCAGTCCATCGTTTTTAAAGAATCGCAATGGGCCCCTGTGAAGGTCGCACGAGGGACCATTAGCTCTGCCGCACAAAGACAAACAGCAGTAACTGCTTACTTGAAAAGAAAGCAGTTACTGCTGTTTATTCTTTGCACCCTACTGTGCTGTGCTGAGTGGTGTCCCTCACACAGTGTACGAACAAGGAGTACGAACAAGGAATATCAAAATCTGATTCTATTTTCCTTGGTACTATATACAAAGTCTGTAATCATTGCCATGATTGCCATTCGTAAAGTTGTACCCCAGAAATGTGGGGATTTAAACGTCAGTCTTTATAGGTGGTATAGGTGAATTTACCATTTGAATGGGTTTACCCTCACAGTTTTCATGAAATTGTTGATCTCAACGTACACTGGCCACCTACATACAAGCTTCCATAAATAAAAAAAACTTCTATATATAATCAGATAATGAATTACAAATGTTTTTCACGTAACTTTTAGCCATATAATTTTTTTTTTTCATATACATTATACGTTTTCTTCTATAATATTTAATCTACTTGTATGTGCCAAAATGGTTTATTTAACTTTTAACCATGTAATTTTATGTTCTCATTTACATTCTAATTATTTTTCTATATAATCCTAATATTTTTTTTACATTTCATGTTAACTTCCTGCCAGCCAACCTGTTTGTTTTAGTTGCTATATTTATTGTTTATTTTATATGTCGCTTGTACTAGTTTTAAAAGCTAATTTTATATGTTATACTAGATGCGACTTAAAAAAAAACTTATCTGATCTTATCTTTCTGCTGCTACGCTCTCTAACTCTGACAATGTTTCAATGCCGTCCCAGCGTCGCGATTCAACGGGACCGGCACATACGTCTCTTAGAGAAGAGAACATACTGTGAGCGACAGGTTGTCTAGTTTTCATTAAAAATTTTGAATCCGACAAATACAAAGTGACATCTCTGATATCCACTCAGTTCAGCTCTGGCTACGGCGTAGCCAGAGCTGAACTGAGTTGATATCAAGAGTTTTTTTGCAATTTTGACGAAGCCAGAGCTGAAATGAGTTGATTTCAAGAGAGTTTTTTGTGCAGTATTGACGTAACCAGAGCTGAACAGGGTTGATATTAAGAGAGTTAATGTGCAATATTGACGTAGCCAGAGCTAAGCTAAGCAGATATCAAGAGAGATATTGTGCAATATTAAGCATAAGTTATAGCAATTTTATATAAAGTAAGTAAATATGTGATTTCTCCTGAATATAAATCATTGGTAGATGAATGGATCAGTGGGTAAAAAGTTAAATCGCAAAATAAAAAATACATTTTTGTGGGTTTAGAAGGTGTGAGCTTTGTAATTTCAATCGCTGTCATGCATAAATTAAAGGAGCAAATCGAAGCTTCGAATCAAATTATGGAGCCATTTTTAACACTTGTCTTGCTGAATTGTTTGTCTCTTTTCATTTATTTGAAGCTGGAATTTGCTGTAGCAATTTTTAGCTTCAAATAATGAAAACGGTTTCTATTAAAAAAAAAAAAAACCCGTCTAAATAAATTGATTGATTGAATCTGACGTCTAGATACGTCAGATATTGACGTCTAATGACATCCCCGCACTGAAATAATTAATCAAATTATAATGGCCATAGATCTATAACATAGGTATTCAAATGAAGCGGGAAAAGCTGACTTAGACATTTATGATGACTTCAAATTGAAAAATAACCTTTTTCTCTATAGTTTATACAAACACATGTCAGCGTTGTATTGAATAACTGAGCGTCTATCGCAAACTATTTGATCATTTTCAGTTGTCTGGTGTATAGCATTAAAGCTATCTGATTTATTATACTTATGAATAGTCGAGTTATTATTTTGCAATATAGCAACAGTGCGACCAAAAAACACATAGCAAGAGGGTGATGCACAGTGTCATATCATAGGCCTATTTTGTGGTGATTTTAACTCCTTATTACCACGTAGATCATCACATCGTGATAGATCGTGTTCCTCTGCATCGGTGTGAATGCATCATGTTACATGGTCAAAACCACTCAATGATAATTGAGTCCAGTATTTCACAATAGCAGATGCCATTAACTCTTTAACCGCCAATTATTCAATCTGAATTTTCACCCACTCGAAGTTGTGTCTCGCTGACGCGATCCACAACTTCAAGTGAGTGAAAATTATTCAGATTTGACAAAATGGAGGTCAACTGTTTTCAAATATGGCACATTTTATCTTTAACATATTTAAAAGGTGGTACTTAATGTGCTAATAAAAAATGAAAATTCGAATATATGCGGCACCGGCGGTTAAAGGGTTAATGACATCTGTTATTTTAAAATTTTAAGCTCCAATCACAGAGACTGCGCACTGGTTAAATCGCAACATCAGACAATATTAATTTGGATATGCTCTCAACTACGACGTAGCTGACCTGAGCAGATATCAAAATAGCTGGTGTACAATATTAAAAAAACAAATTACACCAACCGTTATTGTATTGCGTTTGGTCATTTATAACTTTACCTACCAAGGTAAAGTTATAAAAAAATTATTGGTGAACGAAATGTATTTTTTGAGCTATGCGAAATATAAGCTTTTACTTATAGGCTAATAATTACACTGCACTATGAAAACATACTGATACTTAGTTGCCAATAATACTTCGCATCAACATATAATTCTAATTGTACACAAGATTATCAGTTTACTTTGAGAAAATCATAATCCAGAGAGTGCAGAATGTCACCGATATTCCTTGTTACATCTGCGTTTGTGAAATATCAGGTATAATATCATGTATATCATAGGTGAAGTCAATTAGCAAACAAAAAAAATATATTGCACTGCGCTGCTCTGGCTTGTGACCTCTCTTCTCCTGGTTTGTGGCCGTTTAATCACTGGTCCCGATTATACTCTGGGTTTCCTTTTTATTGGCACAGCTTTTGAACGTGTTAAAGATAAAATGTGACATTAATTAGCAAGATTTTAAAATAGTTAACCTCCTTTTAGCCAAATCCGAATAATTTCCACTCACTTGAAGTTGTGGATCGCGTCAGCGATCCACAACTTCAAGTGAGTGGAAATTCTAATTAGATTATTTGGCGTTTAAAGGGTTAACCCCTGTTTTCCTGGTACAGGTCATCATTATGACGAACCCATCCCTCGCCCAGAGCGTCATCACCAATAACTATATAAATTGCGCCGGAGGGGTGTTTTCTGTGTCATCAGCCGGTCAATGAGTAAAGTCCACACCCACAGCCAAAGGCAAGGGCAGCTGCTGCGAGATGTCACCCCGCTGCCGGCCCGGCGTTGGACCAGCGTGTGTTGCGTTGCCCCAGCATTCGATCGGCGTGTGGTCAGCGTATTGTGTCAGCTGGAAAATTACACGCGCATGATGTAATTCCCAGTATACGGGACCATATTCCAGGAATTGTATGTGAAAGGTAAAAGGTGCAAGTTTGTACCGGTACTCTGATATGAAGTGTCTCATCCGACTTTCCATTTTACCCCCCTGGTCACTGAATTTGTTCATTCATGTGCCATTTCAACTCCACAGTCCTGCAGTCATTTTATATGCGCACAATGGTGACCTAAAACCTAAATTCATTCATTCATTCATTCATTCATTCATTCATTCATTCATTCATTCATTCATTCATTCATTCATTCATTCGCTCATTCATTCATTCATTCATTCATTCATTCATTCATTTATTCATTCATTCATTCATTCATTCATTTATTCATTCATTCATTCATTCATTCATTCATTCATTCATTCATTCATTCATTCATTCACTTATTTATTACATAGACTAAACTGGGCAGTGAGAGCCTCCTACAGATAAAGACATGAATGAGATGACACTGCCCTCCAGACACAGTATTCGCAATTCGAAACCTGGCGACCCGAGGCCAAGCACGCTACCTCTCGATCACGAAGGTTCCCCACAATATTGAATTTTCACGGGTGAGCCTGGAAGAAACTTTTTGTAAAACTTGAATGCCAGAGCGGGGGACAAACCAGCGATCTCCGATTTTCCAAGCAGCAGCTTTGATCACAGGGACACGAGACCCTTGTTGAAATGAAACAGCCCTGCATAGTCAAAAGAGTCATACGACTCTTTTGAATATGCAGGGCTGTTCCAATTCAACAGGGGGTCTCATGTCCCTGTTATGTGCCGCTTCAACCACTGCACCAGGGCCCCCGCCCCACTTATTTAGATACATTTCAGACATATTTTACACTTTGCACACATCTTAAACGTTCCTGGTCATTTTCTATGTGATAGGTTGCTTACATGGCTTTAATATTCCGGACACAAATAACTGTATTTAACTTTGTATCGTGGGCGATTTTCATTGGAGGCGTGGCTTTAATAAGCACGATTAATGTCAGTAGCTTATCTATTAACGGCATATAGGGTATTGTCATTTCAAAATGCGTCACAGTGGAATTTGTTTGTTTTATGTTCATATTAAAATAAAGTCAGGTGTATCAGTGTACGTGACTTTTTTGTGCTTGAGTGTCACATATACTCTTTCGGTACTTAGTCTAGCAGAGCACATATTCCATCTAGCAAACCCTTTAACCGCCGGTCCCAAATATATTGGGGTTTTTTATTAGCACATTAAGCCTGTCAAGCCTGAGTTTAACATTGTCACTTCATCAACTACAAGCCGCGAATTGATTTCGCAATTCTCGGCTTGTAGTTGATGAAGATAATTTTAAGTGGGTAAAATTTTTTAGAATATTGCAATGTATTGGTAAACCAGTTTCATGGAATTTTTAATTCTAAAACCCTTAGTTGTCATGGTTGTAGGAAAATTAGGTCTGTTTTCAGGGATGTAAAATGATGCTTTAATGCATCATTAGGGCTTAAAGGGTTAATTAACTACCACCTTGTATATTATGTTGATGATAAAACTTGACATCAATCAGCAATATTTCATAATCGTTGACCTCCATTTGTCAAATCTGAATAATTTTCACTCACTTGAAGTTGTGAATCGCGTTAGCGAGACACAACTTCAAGTGGGTGAAAATTTAAATTAAATAACTTGACCTTCAAGTTATATCTTTAAAAATGTCCTTATACTGTTTTAATTTGGGACCAAATTGGGACGTATGCAACTAGTTTATTTTTTCACCCACTTGAAGTTGTGTCTCGCTAGCGCGACTCACAGCTTCAATTTTGTGAAAGTTACACACATATGTTTAATATGGGAGCAAATATTTGTAAATATTGATGTTTAAGCACCCATTTTGATCCCTAATAAATCGATCAGCTAATAAAACGGATTAAATCGACTATAGCCAATAGCTTGACCTTCAGCAGAAAAATCGTAGTTTTTGTCTCTAAAAATGAGTGATACATGTAATTATCAATATATTCTTGATATTATACAATTTATTGGCTGGCAGAGAATGACACTGATCTGTGACAATTGTAATGTTATTTCAAACCTCATTTGTCTTTTCATGTGGAGTCATCGGGAATGAAAGTGTGACGCAATGGCATACGTGTAATAGTAATGGTATGCTTCTAGTGATTTTAATGTCGTTTTTTCTCCACTGAGAACATTACATCGTGATGGGTCGTGATTATCTGCATCTATATATATTGATGTATTATGTTCCAAGGCCAAACATACTGTTGCTGTTACATGTTTTTATCCCTGGATATGTAATTGGTATATTCACAAATCACTGACTATGATTAAATTCCGTTATGTGATGTTGTGGATGTTATAACACCCCACATGTTTAGTTTTCAGCTTCATGTTCCTATTTTAAAAGTGCATTTCATAAATAAAATGGAGAGAGTGCACACAATACATCGACCCATGTTGCCATTATCGATGGTCTAAAACAAGAGTGAACCAAGTCGACTTGACAGCAAAATTGTGTTAAACTTTTTGCTTAGAACTCTGGGTTAGAAATACAGTCTGCTAAATCCACATATCAGCATGTAGACTTGCTATTATACTGATGAAACACACTGAGATTGAAATTTGGCAGTAGATCAAGTGAAGTTATCGGAGTATTTTTCACTTTTAACCCTTTAGCCGTCAAATTATTCATTCAGTATTTGCAATTTTTGTCAAACCTTGCGGAATGATGTCACATTTTATCTTTAACATGTTTAAAAGGTGGTACTTAATGTGCTAAGAAAAAATGAAAACCGGAATATATTCGGCACCGGCGGTTAAAGGGTCAACCCATCATAATATTGATTGGCCCAGCATTATACCGAAATCGGACCAACGTCACGTGAACATACTAAAGACTCATCTTTTTTTTTAAATGTGTCCTAACCCTTTAACCGCCGGTGCCGCATATATTCGGGTTTTCATTTTTTATTAGCACATTAAGTACCACCTTTTAAACATGTTAAACATGTTTTGTTAGCACAGTAAGTACCACATTTTTAACATGTTAAGGATAAAATGTGATATCAACGAGCAAGATTTAAAGAAAGTTGACCTCCATTCTATAAAATCTGAATAATTGTCAAGCACTTGAAGTTGTGGATCGCGTCAGCGAGAAACAACTTCAAGTGGGTGAAAATTCAGATTGAATAATTTAGCATTTAAAGGGTTAACCCCTAAACCGCTTAGCACGACAATAGTAGGTTTCAATCTATTTTAATACCAGCTACACAGTTATTGAGAATGAAATGTATGTTCAAGCATCAAGGTTTGCAAATATTTGGTCTTAAATTAAACAAACATGAACAATTTTCACCCACTTGAAGTTGTGGGTCGCGGTAATAATGAAAATTTAAATTCATTATTAAAATGATTTAATTTAGCGGGTTGAGTACTGAGTCACAACTTAGGTTTAGAAAACCGAAGATAAGCAGCTATACTCAGCGAAGAAAACACGTTGAGCTGAAGTTTGCTTAGTTTTGGTCGATCGTCCATGGCGCTAGTGGCAGCAAAGGCAAGCGTTGGAAGATTAAACATAAAAGAAAAAAACTAAAAAACTAAAACACAAACAGAGTCTAACACGAGACATTGAACCACCACATCATCTGCGAAGCTGGCCCAACATTAAACCAACATTGGTTCAACGTCTCGAGTCTGCTGACAGAGGCTAACCTTCCGACATTGATTAGTATAAATCCTAGGGAACAGGACCTTTGCCCGGGGTCCTTTGTACTGAGAATGGGCGTCGTAGCAATCCCGCTGTAACAATGATGTATTCAATATGGCAGTGGCGGGTCCTGATGGGGGGGGGGCAGTCAAGGGGAGGGGGATTCTGCTCCCATTCAAAATTAAATTGCCCAAACGATTGCTTGAAACCCCAAAGATGAGAAGATTAGAAAAATCAGTTTACCATCCAAATTTATATTTTTTTTCATTCGATAACCGGCCAAATTTTCATCAGATCTCTCATTCTTCAAAAATGTAAATCAGCCCCTGAGTGGATAGTACTGAATTTACTGACAGTGGGCTACGACGATCCACAACTTTAAGTGGGTAAAAAATATTAATTCATTTATGTTGCTTGAAGGAAAAAATAAAAACGCTGAAAATTGTTATAGACGTGTTTAGCACTTTAAGCGTTAATTTTAATTATGTCTCCCCTCTATAGAGGTGGAGACATATTGGTCTACCTCTCACCGCTCAGTTGTTCGTCCGATCAGTTTTGTGTCTGTGCGTTCTCTCCGTCTATCGAGCAAGCGGTCAAACACGAGACGTTGACCCAGTGCCGGGCTCTTGTTGGCCCACCGTCTACGACGCTGAGCCAACATTAGCCCAGTATTGGGTTACCGTGTCGTGCTTGACGCCACGCTGAATGTGGGCCAGCGTCACAAATGGCGGGCCAACATTAACCCAGCCTTTGTTATTTATTTGAATGGCCTAACAGTCTGAAGAACAAACAAAAGACGGCAACCAGACATACTGGCAACTTAGAGTGCGGGTACCCAACAAGCTTTAGTGCTGACTAACGTTAGTCCATTGTCAACCACGTCGCCTCAGAATTAGCCCAATATTGTTTCAACGTCTAGTGTTTGATGGGTATAGGCCTAATGAAGGGGGATGTCACAACATGTTTATACTTCATGCGGGACGACGTTGGTCTAACAATAAAACAACATAGGGTCAACGTTTTTCAAAACATTCCAAAACACTCCACAAAGGATCATTAACAATAATGTTTTGTGTTTACTGGATTGAACGCAGCCCAGCACACACGAGGCGTTGAACCAGTGCTGGTTTGATGTTGGGCCAGCGTCGCAGATTGTGGGCCAGCATTGGAGCAGCTTTGGGTCTAAATCGTGTTTGCTGGGAGTGTTGACAAGTGTTTAGCACCAAAATGAAATAATAATTTCCGCTTAATACATAATCTCTACTGTCCACAGGATAATATAATTTAATAACATTAATTACAAAGGCCATTGACACTACATCTATTATCTATCAACCTTTATGGTTATGCTGCTGGAGGGGAGACATCTCCAGTTTTTTGTTCACAAAAAACTAGACCCTTCTAGTTACTTATTAGGCTAACCCTCGTACGACCGCAGACGTTGGGCCCATTCAACCAGTTTTTTAAACATATTGTGATGTCAAGTCACCGTCAAATTATTATTTATCAATAACGAAACATGCAGTTTGTAGAAATAGAATATTTGTTTATTTGAACGTGGCATATATGTAATAAGTCCAGTTTTATATGAATGAAGAAAGAAAGAATATACGCGGCGACATCTGGTGATTGACCATGAATCATCAGTTAAAATAATCAGGCCTAGGCCTACTGGCCAGATTTTAGCTTCTAAATCATTTGTCCACATTCAGACAATGCTGAATATTATTTCCCACACCACGTGTAATTTTTGGACGACCTATGTGTGAAAAAATATTCGTTTTTGCTTCTGCTCACAAAGCAGTCATTGCTGTAATGCTTAGGCCTAATACACTGCGATTGATAAACAACATGTCTGACAGTGTGAATGAATTCTTCATTAATTTTGTAGCATTACCCATCCATTCTCTTCGTGTGCCATCAAATGATCAGCTAACACAAGACGTTGATTTATTGCTGTTTGAATATTGGTCCACCGTCTGGGACGCTGGCCCAGTATTAAAACACCATTGTCTCAACATATAGTGTTTGTTGGTCAGCAATGTGCATATTGCCATACCACAGGGCTTAGCGCTTGACGATTAGAGCCACCTGGTGATTACGGCGTTTATTTTACTGAAGCCTTTTTTATAAAGGTATATGAAAATAACATTGTTGAGGATTCTCTATGCATCTCACTGGTAAATACTATTAAATACTAATTAGAAAGGAGGATTAGGATAATCCAATATGTAGACGCTGCCTTAACCTCGATGGCGACCTGACCAAATATAGGCTTCCAGTGGTGATATTGTGTGCTACAAAAGGCGTAATTTTGATAATATCAGGCAGGAGTAAAATCTATTCAGTAGTCTAGCAACTTATATTGTTAGTTTGACTAACTATTTTTAGTTGAGAGAGATATATGCAAGGGCAGATCACAGGAAGGCTAGTTCACACTTACTCACTACGCGGCGGTGCTGAAGTTTTATCCTGAGCACTGGTCGCCGTTCAACCACATGTGGCACCACTCCCGTGAACTGTAATTGAGTATGCAACAGAGCAATGAAGGTATGAGAAGAGATATCACATATTATAGTTTAATATATTTCTACCACAATAATAATGTTGAAATAAACATATTTAATGTCACTGTTTGACATTAAGAACAGTTTTAATTCCCATAACTAACAGATTAATTTTATCTTCTTCACATTCACATTGCGTGGCTGCATGAGCTGTGACCTCTGTATTCTTCAGAAGAATGGAAAACTTGTCTGCATGTGATGTCGCCTTCATACCTTCCTTGTATACTCAATTACATTTCATGTGTGTCGCTCCACCTGTGGTTGAAAAAAGGCAACATTTAGGTTAATTAGTACAGCATTGGTTTATTATTGGTCCACCATCTGCAATGCTGGCTCAAATTTAAATTGACATTGGTCGAAGGTATCGTGTTTCCTCCAAGCAATTTTTGCCGTCCAACCGCCAAATTATTTAACTGGAATTTTCACTCACTTGAAGTATGTGTCCCGCTGACACGATTCACAACTAAACTTCACGTGAGTGAATATTATTCAAATTTGAGAAAATGGAGGTCAAGATTTTCAAATCTTGTTGATTGATGTTGCGTTTTACCTTAACCCTTACAGCGCGGGGATCGACTTTAGTCGTCAGAATCTGACGACTGTAGACGTCAGATTCTGACGACTAAAGTCGATCCCAGCGCTGTAAGAATTAACATATTTCTAATGAATCAGAAAGAGCTATCTGAGACATTTATGATGATTTCAAATTGAAAAAAAATCCTTTGATTGCGATGTTTTTTTGCAAATTATTTCAGCGCTTTAAGGTTAAGTTTACTAGGGTAGTGCCTCAAATTGGTAATTTTTAGTGTCAAATACCTATATTTTAGCAGTATTTGTCGATGTTTAGGAAAATTAGTTTTGAAAAAATGGGTCTGTACCCCCTTGATCCCCCTTCTGTATCCACAACTGGTCAAACGTCTGCTGGTGCTGCATACATCGAAATGTAGGCCAAAAAGTGTGGCTTATTAATGGTTTCGTTACACGACTAACTCAATTCGACATGATCGCTGAATCACTATAAACTGTCGTGTTATATTTGTTTTCCATATTACATATTTGGAATATGATTCATGGGGGAAATGGGATCATAAATCACAGTGGCCAAGCAAACAGGAGGCATTCACTCAATGCTGTTTCAATGTTGGGCCAGCGTCGAAGACACTGGACCAACATTGGAACAACAGTGAGTGAATGCGGCGTGTCTGCTGGGAAACATCATCAGGAGGGCTGGCCCTTTCATGTGCTACACTTAGGTACAGGTATAAACATTTTCATTCGCCTTGGGGTGGGAATTGCGTGATCAATTCCCATCTCAGTGAATGAAAAAGAGACTAAATGAGCATTAAGGGATTTTAAAGGCTTTGTCTCTATTTTTTTAAATTCTATTATAACAACAAATTGTACTTGGTCCTCGAATGGTGGCGCGATTTCGTGGCTATAACACAATGTCGTCTGATAATTCGCTTGCACCACAGCAAACAGGGCAGTCCTAAAAACACGAGACATTGACCCCACGTTGTTTTAATGTTCGCCCACCGTCGACGACGCTGGCTCAACATTTAAACAACATGGGGTGAACGCCACCAGTATGTTGGGATACTGGCGGGTAGGATGAAGAGCTAATACGTTAGCCTTGAAATTAGCCTTGCCATTATCATTTCTGTCTTATCCTAATTCACTGGGAGCTGTGCATAGTGAATTAGCATTACTCAATATAAAAAATATACAATAATATTGCAGAATATACAAAACAAAAAATTAGAAATGATTATGTTTTTTCGATAAGATGCATCATTCTATCATTTTTATTTTTTTATATTTGTTGTATCATGTTCAATGAAATTATATTTAGGCCACTAAAAATATAGATGGGCGGATGGAAGGATATATTTATGTAACCTTTTATGCGCATCAATCTTAATTGCGATGCAAGTTTATATGCGCCTCAAAGCTATTCGATATTCAGAGCGAGGGCCCTGGTGCAGTGGTTAAAGCTGCCTGCTTGAGAAGTCGGAGATCGCGGGTTCGAACCCCACTCTGGCCTTCAAGGTTCAAAGAGACAAACTGTTTCTTCCCCGCTCACTCATAAAGATTCAAATTAATAGAGAACATCCCCCACCGGCAGGTAGCGAGCTCGGCCCCAGACCTCCAGATCTCGAATTTCTAATCGTGTGTCTGGAGGGCAGTGTCATTACATTCATCACACCATCCTCATACGTTCAAACATAATTTTTTATTACACATAGACATAAGTAACAAAAAAAATAGTCAACATGGTCAATGAAAGCGTCTAAATAAAACATAATTATTTGACATATCGATATTTGGCCTATGTTTTCTGAACCAAATATATGTATGCTTGAAAAAGAGTGTTATTTATAATTATAAATATCACATATATTTTTTTTAATTAAAGAATATTGCAGCCTTTTATGAAAATGTGTGTGTCTAGTCAAAGCTGAAATCTGAAATATTAAGCACTGGTCGGTATTTTAGTGTATATTTTTTAATTCACTTGTTTTTACATAATTTGGGTGTGCTGAATTCGTGTCTGTCAAATTATATTCTATATTTGGTGACCTTCACCTTCAAATTAGCAAAACATAAAATGGCCGCCAAAATGTTAATAAAACCCCATATTATCTATGGCTTATCGCACATGAGAGCACAATTTATTGTTTCTGTAAGATTTTTATTCGATAAATTTACATTATATCGAGTGTCTTTGGAAAGAAATTACCTTTATTTGACCTTCAAATTCAATACGTCCGCCGTTTTAAAATATTTACTGTTACTATAATTATACCGCTGAACATGCTAAAAATAATACGACTTATTTGAAGTAACCTAGTGGACCAGGAATAAACATTACTGACAACTAAATTTAGAAAAAAGCCAAAATGGCCGCGATATTCACCCTCAAATGAACGAAAAAGAAAATGGCTATCAAAAATGTAAATTCCACTTTTTTTTTGGTTTATCGCACGGAAATGCTCAATTTATGCTTTTTGTATAACTTGGGAACCGAAACACTCATGTCTGATGTTTATTTATCATCGTCTGACCTAGATTGTATCGTAAAATCCAAGATGGCCGTCATTTTGCATATTTACAAGTAAAATCATGACGTCATTCTAAATACGGAGCACATCAAAGCATGTTACAATATGATGTCATTAAACTTAGTTTTGAATGTCCTATAAGTTAATTTGTCGTATTAACTAGTCTATTTTTAATTTTTTTATGAAATAATGTTGTTTTATTATAATAGTTATTATAATAGTTTAGATGCAAAAAAACCCCTATAATTTTGTGCTGGTGGTAATCATTTTCAATTTGAAGGTCAAAGGAAGGTCATTTTAAACGAAAACCCTGAGACATACATTTCTCAACTCCAAATCATGCAGAAATCAGAAATTGTGCATTAATTTTTCTGAAAAAAGTAGGAGATATGTGGTTTTGGCGGCCATTTTTTTATTTGCAAATTTGAAGGTGAAGGACACTAAATATAGAACATTATCTGACTGATTCGAATTCAGCACACCCATGTAGAAACAACATTATGTAGATACAAGTGGTTGACTAATTATATACTTATTTTGACGAACAAAAAATTCAATGTTTCAGATTTCAGCCCAGTTTGAATACAGACAATTTCATAACAGGCTGCTATATTCTTACATGAAAAAAATATATCAACATTTATTAATCTAAATACCACTGGGTGTTAAACAAATACATATCTGGCTTCAGAAGACATCGGCCACATGGAGAACTGGGCAATAATTATGTTTTATTTAGTCGCTTTCATTGACCATGTTGACTATTTTATTTTGTTGCTGATTTCTATTCTTGTGGAATACAAAATTATGTTTCAACGTATGTGGAGAGATGACTATTTACTCTACTGCAACATGCAATATATCATTGTAACGGGAATTTCCATGTGTACATTGGTAAATTAGAACAGCAGTGACAGACGTTTACGTAACTCTACCTCCTAAATCTAAACAGGTTTGGGTGGTCTTAATGACTACTAGAATATATCAATATTCACCAGGACTGTATGTAGCATGAAGTAAGCTCAGTCCCATTAAAGTTACACATATGAAATAAAATTTGATTTTACTTTTTTCCCGAAGCATTGTTTATTTTGGTCATATAATGCATTTTTAGCCAATACGCTTAGTATCATTTCTGTTTCATTTCTTGTAAAGATTTAGGAAAAAAATCGTATTTACGATTGAGATGTGACTTAATGTAAGTTGGTATATTCTCACAATATACAATTTTATCTAAGGTCAGACGAACCCAAAAGTTAGATAAGTTTATACTGACTGTAGTGATACCCAAAGTGTAAGAATTGGTCCATTTATTGCAAAGATATGGGGTTTTTTCGAACTTGACCTCCACGAACATACCACAAACTGATACCACAATTTGTTTGTACATACTACCTGGGGTTGTTGCCGAAGGTCCATTCTACCATTCTGTCAATTCAGATTGTAGATACTACGCCGGTTGAACGAACTCACTAAATAGAGACCCTACAAAAACTAGCTCGTGAACTAACAGAAGAAGCACGAGGTCTGAATTCATAGGTTGGAAAACAAGAGGCCCATCCCAGCTAGCAAGATTATTCAAACAAAGCGTTAGTTTAATCCTACGTCCGCCAAGTGATTTAATTGACATTTTCACCCTTATTAGTCTGGTGGCAGAATACATATGTATGGCCTAGGTGTGTTTCAGAGTACATACAACGTTTTTTGGTGATTCTTGTAGAACAGAGCCTACTGAACCCAGAACCGCTTGATGCCGCTTTGTCACCCTTGAGCATTTATTGTTATGGGCAAAATTCAAAATGGCCGCCAACGTAAACCGTAAAAATCGTCTTTTTCGCCATAACTTTATCAAACATAGACATAGGAAACTGATTTTGGTGTCTAAACATATGTTTTAGGGGCATATGAATACGATGGAAGACACAAATATGATATTATTTCACTTTTTGTGTGTATTTAGTTAGATTTTCGTTTTAAAACAGTGTTTTTGATGTGAACTTTCATTTATTGATATAAATTATACATTTAGCTGTGTGTTGTGTTTTGGCCTTGTAATGATGATTTATATACGTTTGCAAGGGGTGAGAGATGCCTTCCTAACCTAACCTTAACCCCTCTGCCTTCTGAAAAATACACACACTGGAGTGATAGTACGAATAATCCACCAATAATTTTTAGTTCTGCCAGACTTAAATCCATTGTAGAATCTAGTAAGCTTAGATGTGGTGGGTTGCACATTGATGTGGAGTCCATCTTGTGTTTATCAAAACCACTGCACGTACATGTAAATTGTACATCAACGTATACATCCAAAACCCCACATTAAACGTTGTTTACAAACATGACAAAAACAGCCACAGTCAACAGAAAAAAACAGTTGTCAAGATGTCATGTCGATCAGACGTTACACCTTTCAAGTTCAAGGACGAGTGTATCATATGTGGAGACACATGTTTGACCGAGGCCGATCCCAAGAACAGAAAATACTGGCGTCGTGTGGTACGATGTGCAACTGCTGATAGAGGACCTGGATTCATTCAAGAAAGTCAAGTTGGATGCGTGTGATGTACGTGATGATGAGTGGGGATCAAGTGCCCATCAGGATGGAAGGTGCAGTCAGTGACTTGCACGCAGCCGACGGGCAAATCACAAAGAGTGTATTTCATTATTCCGCGGCCCTAGAAACCTCAAATATTTTGGTTCAGTGAAAGTTGAGCAAGCTGAAGATGAAGCTTTTACCCCTGTAGTGAACTATCTAACCGAAGACCGTTCTCCCATTTGGAACTCTGTGGGACTACACGAGCAGTATGCACTATACCAAGGAGAGTATTTGACACGTCGCACTAAGTTATCAGGCACAGGTATTGTGACATTCAGAAGTAAGGCCTCTAAGGTTTTGAAGCTAGCTTCAAATGAAGAGGATGATCATGACACAGCTATATCGAAGGTGATCAACTCATTGTGGTAGAAAGCAATACATTAAAACAAGATGAGTCTAAATACAAAACAAGAGCCGCCTTCGAAAACTCGATAGACAATGTTAGTCTGACCTTACAGCACTTGATGTCTAAGGTATTAAAAACATTACTACCCACAGCAATGATAGGAAATGTCATCACCTGTATGGTTACTAACACATACACATACTCTGCAGATTGACCTCGTTATCACAGTGAGACAAAAATCAGTGATTGAATGTTCACATACATTTGGAGTCACATCTTTATATGACGAAATAATAAGATTCAATGCCTCTGTAGCCCATGGTGCAGCTAGAAATCAGGAACTCGTGGGTATACGTCTGGGTAGTGAAGGCCTAGTGCAGTGTGTTGCTGATAACTTGATGCAAACATATCGTCACAGAATGGGCTACAGTCCACTCATGCATTGACAATCCTTCTGACACAGACACATAAAGAGCAGAATGACAAGACAACCTACATAATACGAATTGGGAAAGAAGAAATGTCCCAAGAAGTATTGCCCGATATACCAGTGCAGCGATACAGAGGACCATGAAAATGCCATACAGTGTTTCAACTAAATCTCCACTGCCACTAAGGGTACTGGCAAGACAAACAATGTCAGCATCTAGGGCAAATAAATTGATAACCGAGGTAGGAACACCTGAGTATCATGGCTACAACACGAAAAACTCACGTGAGCAGGGTCACACAGTACGTCCTGCAACCAAGGCAATATATCTCCCTCTAGAAGATATGAAGCATGCGGAACCAGACACAATGTTGACGACCATGGTCGAATTCCATCATTAACCTCCATCAATAAGACACAGAATTATATACTATTCTTCAGGCGGCATTTGTTGGTGTATCAACCATATTATCTGGTAAAAAGTTCCCTTAGAACATTAGAGCACTACGTCATCTCACTGAAGAACTCCTGCATGAAGTCATTTTCAAGATGGAGTCGTTTGATGGTTTGATGGCTGGAACACAAGACAAAGAACAGTCGCATAGCCAACTTTGGGTAGAGAACCTCATCAAGTCGGTGATGACCATGATGATGTTCGTATGGGCAGAGAGGGAGGCTGACTGGCCACTCCACCTCTGGTCTGTAAAAGAGATGATACCCTAATTTTACTTATGCCAGAGCAACCACATGCATGTAGTCAATGATATTATATTATGTCGCAGCTAATGAATAATAATATATTGATGATGAGTAAAATATGAGTAAAACATGTTATCGTATACATTATGTCGTATCAATGTATATAACTTGTTCATGTTCATATCTGCATATATTTTTATAAATGTATGTTCAAGGTACTGCTTGTTCACCTGTGACCCATGGAGAAATTGGCCAGTCCAGTACTCCAAGACTTCCTACAAGGTCAGCATGTTATGCGACATCAGCCTGGCCAATGGTCAGACATGTCCATTCAATCTACCTTAATGAGGTATGGCCATAGTCCAGGTGGTATCATTGGCATCACCTTAAAACCTTCAACATTGAAGAAATGGGAATTAAATCTTCACCTTTGCAGCAAAATTGTGAGGGATGTTTCAGAGATGAAAGATGAGAGTCGTAAAATTTCAGTGACTTCACACAAGGAGAAGATGTCAGCACGCAATCAATCAGATTATGCTGATAGAGAAACGCAATCAACACAACGAATGAAAATAAACTATATTTATGTGTTGCATCGTATTCACAGGCCCCTGAAACATACGTTTAGACACCAAAATCAGTTTTCTATGTCAATTCGCGATAAAGTTATAGCCGAAAAAAGATTTTTACGCTTTCCGTTGGCGGCCATTTTGAATTTTGCTAATTAAAAAAAATGCTCAAGGGTGACAAAGTGGCATCAAGCGGTTTTGGGTTCTGTAGATTCTGTTCTACCAGAATCACCAAAAAACGCTTTATGTACTCTGAAACACACCTGCACCAGTTTCCACCAGACTATATACTTGTGTCTCGCTGACGCGATCCACAACTTCAAGTGAGTGAAAATTATTCAGATTTGACAAAATGGTGTTCAACGACTATAAATCGTATTGATTGACGTCACGTTTTATCATTAACATGGTTAAAAGCTGGTACTTAATGTGATGATAGGGCCTACAACAAATGCAAAAAACGACCATAATCGGGACCGGCGGTTAAAGGGTTTATTCTGGCTGGTCCAGTATCACATAGATAATATTACAGGTTATTAGAAGGCGAAGGGTTCCTGGTGTTCCACAACATTGTCGTACAGCGTTACCAGCAAACACAAAACATTTGCATAACATTTGTAAAATGTTGTACCAACGTCTTCGACGTTGGTCCAACATTGTACAAATGTTATACAAATGTTTTGTGTTTGCTGGGTTGTCAGCTAGATTATTGAGATATACCGTGTCAACTGGGTATGTAACCAAGAGACAGCAGGTGCAAAGTATAACGTCTTAGTAATGCACACGTGCCTGCGCCATCATAAGCATCATTTTCTCCCTCTCACAGGGTATAATCAGTTGATTATTCCATTCGGGCGGGGGCCCTAGGGTAGTGGTTAGCACCGCTGCCTTTCCCGCCAGAGTCCGGGGTTCGGTTCCCGGTCTCGGCGGTTTGAAAGAAACAAAATTGTTTCTTCCCCATCCACGTGTGAAAGTTAGTATTGTGGGGAGCCTCCGTGACCGAGAGGTAGCGTGCTCGGCCTCAGACCGCCAGGGCTCGAATTTGGAATCCTGTGTCTGGAGGACAGTGTCATCTCAATCATCTCACCATCCTCAGGAGGTTCTCCTGGCCCAGTTTAGCCTATATGTGCACAAAGGTGGCCTAAAGCCCGATTCATTTCATTTGATTATTCCATTCAGATAGACATTCTGCAATTCTAGTCATTATGGCACTGGACTGTGTGAATATTGCTTTACGTCGCTTTCTGTATAAATGTGGCAATATCGCGCCAGAACCAAGCCACAAGCGATATCACACATTTTAACCCTTTAATCGCCGGTGCCAAATATATTCGTTTTTCATTTAATTATTACCACATTCAGTGCCGCCTTATAAGCATAATAAAGCCATAATGTGACATCAATCAGCACGATTTAATAAGAGTTGACCTCCATCTTGTCCAATGTTTAATTATTACCACATTCAGTGCCGCCTTATAAGCATAATAAAGCCATAATGTGACATCAATCAGCACGATTTAATAAGAGTTGACCTCCATCTTGTCCAATCTGAATAATTTTCACTCACTTGAAGTTGTGGATCGCGTCAGCGAGACACAACTTCAAGTGGGTGAAAATTCCAATTAAATAATTTGGCGGTTAAAGAGTTAATCAAAACTTAAAATAGACCAGTCATCCATAAACGCCCGAGACTCTTATATTTCTACAACACTAATATGTTTAACCAATCATATATAAATGTCATTATTAACACTAATAAATTTTGACATTAAGTTTTACTGACCTTAACTGACGGACATATTTTCCATTCTTCAGATTAACTTTGCGTGGTTGAACTGTGACCTCAACAGTGGCGCCACCTGCAATCAATGTGACCATAAAAGGCTTATGTTTCGTGCTCGGCCTCAGACCGCCAGGGCTCGAATTTGGAATCCTGTGTCTGGAGGACAGTGTCATCTCAATCATCTCACCATCCTCAGGAGGTTCTCCTGGCCCAGTTTAGCCTATATGTGCACAAAGGTGGCCTAAAGCCCGATTCATTTCATTTGATTATTCCATTCAGATAGACATTCTGCAATTTTAGTCATTATGGCACTGGACTGTGTGAATATTGCTTTACGTCGCTTTCTGTATAAATGTGGCAATATCGCGCCAGAATCAAGCCACAAGCGATATCACACATTTTAACCCTTTAATCGCCGGTGCCAAATATATTCGTTTTTCATTTAATTATTACCACATTCAGTGCCGCCTTATAAGCATAATAAAGCCATAATGTGACATCAATCAGCACGATTTAATAAGAGTTGACCTCCATCTTGTCCAATCTGAATAATTTTCACTCACTTGAAGTTGTGGATCGCGTCAGCGAGACACAACTTCAAGTGGGTGAAAATTCCAATTAAATAATTTGGCGGTTAAAGAGTTAATCAAAACTTAAAATAGACCAGTCATCCATAAACGCCCGAGACTCTTATATTTCTACAACACTAATATGTTTAACCAATCATATATAAATGTCATTATTAACACTAATAAATTTTGACATTAAGTTTTACTGACCTTAACTGACGGACATATTTTTCATTCTTCAGATTAACTTTGCGTGGTTGAACTGTGACCTCAACAGTGGCGCCACCTGCGATCAATGTGACCATAAAAGGCTTATGTTTTTGAACCTACATGTTCTTACTTTGGAGGCATACGCTTTATCATGTTTACTTGTAGCGATCTGGTTGGGAAACAGATGAATGACACATCACACCTCAATACCCCCCCCCCCCACCCCTCTTCAGCTGACTCTCATACACCTACACTGTTTAAAAACGCTTCCTGGAAAAATGAAAACTCCCCATCATTAGATAATGGCTCAGATATATGTCAAATATCGTTAGAAAATATAAACATATTACAGTTGAATGTATGTGGACTGAAATGCGATCTCCAGATTTTGACAAATACCCGAAAATATAAGAAAAGACGCCAGCATGTGTAGCTGTACTGTTAAAAAAACGATATTTAAAAATGTGGAGCAATTTCCATTTTCCTTCCAAGATACAACATGGGTTAAAAATAAGAATTTAAGAAAAACGATTAGTAATTTACATAATTTATAACCCTCTAACAAATTCGAGGTATACAGACTATAACTTATTTGATTTAATAGAGAACGTTGTTCTGGATTATTATAATGAAACGTTCCGTATAATTATGTTCGTTGGGTATTTGAACACACACGGTGACACAACTAACCTTCCGGACAGTGTCCAAGATAATGCATTCGAAAAATTTAGATAATCAAACATTCGTCCCAACATAATATAACGATCAAATCGAGATAACACTGTTAACAAATACGGACATAAATTACTTGTATCCACAGATATTTTAAAAAGATTAAACATTTTGAAGTTACGGAATTCCACAAAATGTTGTCAGATATACACTGTTCACTACACCTGAGCCTAATCAGTTATACAACTTTTAAGTCACAAGAAAATACTCTTTAGACAGAGAACGTAAAGAATCCTATTTTAGACCTAAATGGAATCCTGAACTAACTTCGCAGTTTACAGAAACATTGGGCAGCAAAAACATTGACGACATAATGTCAGATATTAATATAATTTTTAGTTTTATTTCTGGATAATAATAATCAAACACCACAGAAAATAAACGAGTTAGTATCCAATGCTGGGAAGATATTATTAAAAAATACATAGATCATAAAATTAAATTAGGATTACTGATCACTGTAGTTCAAATAGATTTGTAAAATAGATTTGTAGTACTGGGAACAAATCACACATATCACCCCCTTGGTTATGAAAGGGTGTATCTGCCACTTGGCAGAGTGGATATACACCCTTTCATATCCAAGGGGACGAATTATATCCCTGTGGTAAATTAAGATGACAATTTAACGTACTGAAGACTTCAGTCTGAAGTCACGTGTTCCTATTCTCCTAACCACCACTGTAACGTGTCTATGTGTCTCTCTGAACACTGCAATGCATATGGAACAGCAGTAAATGATTTCTTTCCACTTAAGCAGTTGCTGCTATTCCCCTTCGTTGAGATCCAGGCAACCAGATGTCTTCCAGGCAATCTCAATAAGCAAGACAAGGATGTCTTAACAAATGAACAAGTGTAGTGGGTCCGACGCCGTTGAAATATTTACGACTGTATGTGTTTGACTGCGTCTACTACATTTGTGTTTGTATCCTTCTCTGCAAAACCAAACTGCAATAGCTGTTCACTAAAAAAGTGAGCAATTTTGTCTTTTGTGTTTTGCCTTTTAGTCAGGGAAAGTTTGAAAAAAACCTGAAACAAATCATTATCAAAATAACATTTTGCCACGGTCTTGTATAATATCTGGACTAGTGAGACAAAATTGTTTACTCTGGATTATCTGGAGGATTTTTAGCTGGGTAAAATCCAAAATAGCCGACGCTATCACAGAAATAACATATGAAGTGATAATTATTCATTAATTTGTTTACGCATGTGCTCATTCAAGCATTAGAAGTAGTTTCACAATAGATGTATGACATAAAAAACAAAATAGCCGCCAAATTGTTTATTGGTAGAACATTATTTGCGCCTGTCTGTAGTCTATGTGTCAATGTAAATTTCATCAAATAGTTTGAATTCTTCAACCAAATTAAAAACCAATTTGACTGCGGAAGAATCACGTTCCATTATTATTTTGCTAATTATTTATGTTCCACATTTTTTTGCTATTATTTGCAATTATTTGTTTAACCTTTAGATATGGCTTTGGATGTGAATTGAGTATACAACGTGTAGGTGCCCATTAAATAGATTATAATCAGATATCGCTTCCATTTCATTAAAACTTCAGAAAACTGTAGAACAGTGTTTGAGGTTACAGTAAACAAGTGCACCGTACAGGTGAGATGTAACAATTATAGGAGCTTTGTAATCAACAGAACATTTTATAATCCCCATCATTCTGTTACATTTAGATACTAATATATTTATAAGGGAATTCCATAACAAATCACGAGCAGCTGAAGCACCAAGGTCCTTTATAAATTGCACCATGTGAACTGGTATATTGTTAATGGTATGCGTCAATTCAAGAATATTTTCCTTCCTAGTAACAGTTAATATAGTACATTTCTCATAACTGAACTTTATTCACCAGCGTCGTCCATACTCATGTAAATATTCAGATCATTCCGAAGTAATTGACCGTCATTATGACTTGAAACTTCCCTATGATATGTTGTATCATCAGAAAATAAACTCAACCTACTAAAGTCTGCAACCTTAGGCTTATCATTAATAAATACCAAAAAATAGCAACGGTCTTAGGAGGGCCAGATGGAACATCTAACCAACTTTAACACTAACACCCTCTACAACCACTCACTGTTTCCTATCAGTTATATAAGAGTTATATAAGAGGAAAACCAGTCCATTTTTTATTAAACTATGCATTTGTAATTTGTGAAAAAACAGTCTGTATGATGCACTATCAAACTATTTACTGAAATTTTAACTATATTATGTCAGTTTGATTTGAACTGTCCAAATGTGAACCAGAATGATAAACATCAGTTAGCTGGTTACTGCAAGATTTGCCTTTTAGAAATCCGTGTTATTCAGAGCAAATCATGTTATTAGTAATAACATGGTTGTGAGTAAATTTTTCCACCACTTCTGACACAATACTTTATAAATAAACTGGTCTGTGATTAAAAACATGATCCCTGTTACTTGTGTTACGAACAGCTAAAACATTGGCTAATTTCTAAGAAGTGGGAAATTTAGACCGTTCCAGATTTTAAAGGAAATAAAGTAACCAGAGAAGGAGCCAATTCTTTAGCCCAATTATTTATTACAACTGATGGCATTTTATCTGGTCCACATGCATTATTGTAGTCCAGGCTGGAGAGCACCTTTAAAACATCTGATTCTGTAATAATACTAATAATTTTGTAAATATTTTTACATTCGACGATATTTCGAACAGTTGAAACGACACACCATTGTTGGTATTTGATGCTAATTTAAAATAGTTTTTAAACATACAAGACATATCATTGGGTTTGATGGCGCTTATAATTTCGTGACAATTTTTTCTGGGTATTTTTTTGGGTTTTCTAGATTAGAATCGTTTAGATTTTTCATTTAGTGTACCAGGCAAATCAGCAATAAACTGACTATGTTTGACTTGCAATAATTTCTGTAGTTAAATTCTCTTTTTCTAAATTTATTCCAATGATGAGCTCATATTTTTTCACGTCTCACCTCAGAGTCAAAGCAAGGTGGTAAATTACTGTGGGTAAATTTGATCTTCTCACGTTAATTATAGGTACACGTTTTTTAAAATCATCATCATAGCACTGGAGCCAACATTTCTAGACAGATTTAACATATATGTTATTAATACATTCGACTGTCTAGAGCATTTTACCACTCAACAAAGCTCCTAAGCCTTTCCAATCTACGTTTTTACATGCACTACACATACACTTTATCTATTTCACATAGAGGCAAAACAAAATGTTGTCATCTAATTACAAAAAGCAGAACTGCTCACATTTAACAATAGTTGTAACGATAACATAAGATTTGCATGTTCAACATCTCAAACCAAAAAGTCAAACGTGAACATTTGATGATAACAATCGTGCTATGCTATTTTTGGTTGTCATGTTGGCTTTTCTGCTGTTGATATTATTTTCTTTTTGAAATAATACTACATTTAACGTGATTGTCTACCCAACGCTGCTAAAATGTTGGGTAAATTAGCATGCCATGACAAAATATGTCTGGTTTCGATTATTTCATTATCGATTTCGGCCATCTTACGTTTTGCTTTGTCAAAAACCTTCCTATGACAGTTGAGCGTTAATAAATTTTAGAAGTTAGCCAATGGTATACAATTGTAAAAGAATTTTGGTAAGGAATTTGTTTTAGGTTTTGGTAAAAAATTGCTTGACTTTCCCTGACTATTTGCACGGCGCTACTGATGTGTTCGCGTGTGTGTGAATGCTTCAGTTGTATCTGTATAAATATGTGTCCTCTCGACACTAGTGTATTAAAATGGACACTTTCTATAATTATAAATTATGTATTTCTGATACAACACAACAACAGGCTACATTTGGCCATTTGACATCTCTCGCGATTAAAAAACAGCAACTTGACTACTTTAAACAGAACAAATTTCTAGCAAAATTGCCCTGTATCTATTTGAATGCATACGTTTAAATCTGCTCCGTGGGATGACATCAATTTTGGTATTTAATTTCGTAATGAAGTAGTCTATCCCGCATCATGATCAAATTTATTGCAAAATTTCCAGATTTTTTAAAAACATTTTTTATCATTATTTATAAGAATTCAGAGAAAACCCCCAGCAAACTATTTGTACACCTAAAGGATGGATGAATCATTGTGCAGCCTTCCTGGTCAACGTGTATATACATTAATTTAAACTACATTTTGAAAATTGACATATCAACATATAATTCCCCTTTAAATAATGATGTTTGCATGTGAGATACATTTTCTCTATGTAAACTGAAACAATTTACTGTACTTCCTGTAATGGGGGGGGGGGGTAGGGGCGGGTTTCATCAGAAATCCAGACAGACGAGTGTTCCTCGTAGGCATGACAACAAGCAATGCATGGATATGTGTTACTAACAAGTGTAGTGTAATGCAAAAGCAAACAGCAGTAAGTGCTTACTTTTCAAGTAAGCACTTACTGCTGTTTGCCTTTCCTGCGCGGTGTAGCTGATCTGCGGCTGTTAAGAAGTACGCGAGATAGAGCTTGTTTTCCCGAGGATTCAATTCCGCGCCGACGGAACCCTACACTTGGGTCCTTTCACCTAAGAGGCACCCAGTTCTGTCTGGATCTGTCCTAAGGCGTAAATATAAATATATCTGTTGGACGAGGAAAGGTTGGTTTGACGTCGGGCCAGCGTCTCAGACGTTGGCTGAACTCTTTACAGCGCTGAATTTTTTTTTTGCATAGACCTTTTTCCTACTTGAAGCAATCATAAATGTCTTAGTTAATTTGATCTTTCCGATATATTTCAATACCTATATTATGGGCCTAATGTCATTATACATATTTTCTCTTTCACTGCGGGTATCGACTTTAGACTTCAGAATCTGACGTCAATAGACGTCAGATTCGGACGTCTAAAGAGGGTACCCGTGCTGAAAGGGTTTTAGTTTACACCAGCCGCCAGGCATACTTCAGTTTATTTATTGTTTCCATCTTCGTGTTGCTGCTGAAACTGATTGCATTATGTTGTGTTTAGATCCTGCAGGGTTAACACATTCAGCCACTAAACTACTTTTTTATCGTTTTCTGGCATATATTATCCGGGTGTTTTTTAAACTTTCAACCATCAAAATTATTTAATTGGAATGTGCACCCATTTGACGCGATCCACAACTTCAAGTGGCTGAAAACTATTCAGATTTGACAAAATCGCGGCCAACGATTTTGAAATCGTGTTGATTGATGTCACGTTTCATCAATAATGTTCAAATAGTGGTATTTAACATGCTAATCTAAAATAAAAAAATATTTAAAAAAGACCGAAAAAATATAGTCGTGACCGGCGGGTAAGGGTTAGACCTATCAACACTGATTGATTGATTGATTGATTGATTGATTGATTGATTGATTGATTGATTGATTGATTGGTTGATTGATTGATTGATTGATTGATTGATTGATTGATTGATTGATTGATTGATTGATTGATTGATTGATTGATTGATTGATTGATCGATCGATCGATCGATCGATCGATCGATCGATTGATTGATTGATTGATTGATTGAGTGATTAATTGATTGATTGATTGATTGATTGATTCACTTTTGATTGTTTGCACTCACTCAAACACCCACCCACCCACTCACCCACTCACCCACTCACCCACTCACCCACTCACCCACTCACCCACGCACCCACGCACGCACGCACGCACGCACGCACGCACGCACGCACGCACGCACGCACGCACGCACGCACGCACGCACGCACGCACGCACGCACGCACGCACGCACGCACGCACGCACGCACGCACGCACGCACGCACGCACGCACGCACGCACGCACGCACGCACGCACGCACGCACGCACGCACGCACACACGCACGCACGCACGCATGCACGCACGCACGCACGCACGCACGCACCCACGCACCCACGCACCCACGCACCCACGCACCCACGCACCCACGCACGCACGCACCCACGCACGCACGCACGCACGCACGCACGCACGCACGCACGCACGCACGCGCGCACTCACTCACTCACTCACTCACTCACTCACTCACTCTTTCTTTCATTCAGTCACCTAATGTTTACCAGTATTATTCGACAATGCCCAGAAAGTTTGTCGAGACGCAGATGTAGCTAGGCACCATTCACCAGCTTCATTCAGACATTACATCATTAGTATTGAGGCCTGCAAGTGTTCGGGGTGGTTCCAACGTCCCCGACCTGGTGAGTCCATCGCGATAACCAAGCCAATCTACACTTACCAGCCATCCATTGCGTCTATCCGTTAGCATACCATCCCAATCACTGGACGCTAACACAATGTCAGATCAATGAAGGACCAACGTCCTTGACATTGGCCCTTGATTGCGCTGACGTTCGGCTGTCAACTTGTCCTAGTTACGGATCTCTGCTACCAAAAATCAATACAGGTGTCCCCTGTCGCACCGGAGGTGCACGAGTGCCAGCTGCAGTCCTGTTTTTGTTAACAGTTAAAACCATTTAATTATTATAATTATCTTTACATGATAGGTGATATGTGGTATTTATTGCTCGAGTCAATGGTAGGTGTCTGCTTGGGATTTGTTATTCTTGGAGGGATTTGAGATACTGATCCATGCAATTACGTACGCACTCAGTCAGCGTGGCCGGATCTTCGTGCATGCCGTCGGCATCGCAGCCGTGCACTGTTAAATCCCAGTAAGGCCACATGAAAAAAATATGTGCAGTATCTCAAGGAATGCATACAAATATAATCAATGACACAATTATTTTGATAAATCTTGCCGATTTGCTTTAAATTTTGCAGCCTACGTGTGTACAAAGATGGCCTATATGAAGATCGGTTGATAATTGACGGGGAAATCAAAGGAAAATATGCGCGGCTGGTTGGCACAATTTGTGACATAAAAATTGTAAAAGACTTTGCAATGGCTACAGGCTGAATGAAAAAATGCGGTAAAAAACAAATACAAATGCAACAAGTTTAATTCTAATGTTCCCAGAGGTTCACCAATAATAACAATAAAAAAAAAGTTTGCAAAGAAAAATCTCCACTTCCAGTAAAATCTCTTCATTTACGTCTCTCTCGTTGTTTTTTTCAACACGTCACAAATAATATGACAATAGTTTAGGCTTCTCATTGACATAAAGTATCTAATATGAATGCCGAAGAGCCCACTGCCACTGACTTGACAAGTGGACAGACACTCGCTCTCAGAATAACATGCTGGTACACTGATAAAGGAGCTAGGGCTTTGTGGCTGCTGGTGTGATGGCCAACCAACCGGTTGTGTGTAATCTCCCTATTACTTATCGTGTCGTAGAATTAGAAATACAAATTATTATCATTGACTGAGTGCAAGTGGCATAATCATGATAATGGGTGCCTATTTTCTAACGGAGGTGACAAATTGAGAACGTTTTAATTAAAATTGGCATGGCGCCGCTCAGGTCGGAGTGTTCTGTTAGTGCCAGAAGGGATTGCACCTATGCAACATTAGGATCTGTGTGACCTATTTGGTCACTCCCAAAATTGTCACTTCCTCTCAGCGCTAAGCACGACAATAGTTATTTTTATCCGTTTGATCCTATTGGCAACGAAATGTATGTTTAAACATCAAGATTGTCAGATGTTTGGTCTTAAAATAAACAAGCGCAAGTTTCATCCACTTGGCGTTGTGAGACGCGGTCGCGAGAACCAACTTCAAGTGGATGCAAATTAAAATAACTGACATAGCTGGAAAAGGGTGAAAGTGATTAAAACTCTTCATACGAAGCTACCGGCAGACAAATGCATGCCCGGTATATTTCCTGGTAAGGTGTGACTACACTGTGCATCACTGTCGAACTACCGCCCGGTATTTAAATTTTAAAGCGCTGAAATATATTTGAACAATTTGAAATCATTATAAATGTCATAGTTAGCTTCTTCCGCTTCCTATATATATTATGGGTCTATTGCCATTATAAAATTGAAAAATTCTTTCAGTGCTCTATTTGTTGACATATATATTTTATTGCAGGAGAAAATTTTACACAAAAATAAGGAATGTCATGTCCCCAGACTACCTTGGTGCTCCTGCGACCCCTTTCTCCGAACCCGCACAGAGGATGTCACCCAATGCTCCGCGTTATCTCTGCAGTCGTACAGAAAGCATTGAACTAAACATATTGGTTGACCTATTTAAATACTCCCTATACTATTATGCAGTGAAAAGGCATTTCTGTTATGATCATAATACGTTAACCGTATGTGTTCTAAGTAATCATTAGCCTGTTGCTCGCATATGTTCGCTCCTCCAGGCCACACGTCAAATGTGGCCTACGTGACCATCATCTTGTCCCTTCATATCGTGTATGCTGGACCCGAGTTGCGACGCGGGGACAGCATTAAACCAACATTGACCCATCAATGGTAATGTGGTCTGCAAAACCATGGTATATATAGATGTTCCTTTTTTTAGTATAATATATTTGAATTCAAAATAACCTCAACAGGGAATGGAATGACAATTCGCACATTGTAAGGAAATCATCATCGCAAAGAGATCCACGGAGCAAGCGAGGAAATAATTTGCCCTGGCCTGCCGGCTTGTGAAATTCCCCAAGTGATATGCGGCGTCGTGGCTGCGGCGGGGTACCCAAGAGACGTTCAACCAATGCTGGTGTAGTGCTGGGCGACCGTCGGAGACGGTGGCCCAGCACTAAACCGGCATTGTGTCAACGTCCGGAGCTTACTAGGATAATGTGTGCAGCCAGTCCAACCATGTGAAACTGAGGAAGAGATTCCGGCAGTCGGCTAATACTTGAAGCCACTCAGCTAGGATTGCAACCACTCAGCAAGGAACCCAGTATGTTTACACTGTATTGTTCTGATCAGCACCTTCCCGGCTATTTCGGGACGCTGCTCCGGCGTTGGCACAACGCAGGTCCCAACTCACTGACGCTGTAACAACGTGGAATCTTGAGAGTATTGTTTTCAGGGGTGCTGTTTGGGTTGCGCCGGCTCTGGGCTCCTCTGCAGCTGAGCCGCTCCGGCTCGTCTTCTGCAGGCGCCATCGTCCAGCCGCCTCGCGAAAGACCAACTCGGCGGGGCACCGAGGACACCTGACAGCTGCCAGGCGGCGACTTATCGCCCAGCGCAAAAAAATACACAGAGAGTGGGGCGACGGGTTCAGGCAATTTTCTTTCACTCGGGACAGGCTCCTATTGAGGGGAGCATATTGATTGTAAGTCGGATAAAAGAGCCGGTCCGCTCAGCATCTCGTCGGCACGCAGCGCCGTAACGGCCCATGCAGATTGGGGCGGTCTCTGAGCGCAAGGTACACCAGCAGGAAAACAGGAGTGCGTGTGGGGTGCAATCGTTTGCAGACCCGTCGAGCGATGATGGTTCTGCCCCTCGTACACACCGCAGCTTAACCGGGCGCCCACCTTTCCCCGTTACCAGCGGGATCACGAACATATCCAGACCCAGGCAGAATCTGGCAGCCCCCGGGGCCCCCCCGTGTGAAATTCCACCGGGCAGATCGCAGCGTAAATGTTCCGGAAGGCCGCTGACACTTAGTCGAGTTAATGGCTAAGCCGGCTTGGCAGGACGTGATCATGTATTCGGTGGCGGCGGGCCTCACCACCAAGACACCGTTCTCCGGACACTTTGAAACGGAAGGTGAGTCTGTTTGCTTCTGCTACCACCATAGAGACGTGGACCCCGTGTTTTTTAACGTTGGGCCAGCGTCTGCGACGCTGGCCCAACGTTAAAAGGACACAGGGACCAAATTTAAACGACGTCGCATCCACTCCTATGCTTGGTTTGTTTTCAGAAAGTGTTATGTAGTTATTTTAAAAGTATTTATGGCTGTCTGGTTTTCATCTAATTTTCAACCACGTTTCAGTCTCTAGTATTTGGACTGGCGCCAGCTCAGAAAACACCATGGCATTCGTTCCGTCCTGCAAATGCAAAGATCAATCCATTCCGCCCCGCAAAGACAAACAGAAGTAACTTTATTACTTTCTAAATAAAAAGTTACCGCTGTTTGCCTTTGAACGGCAGAATTCACTAGGGTCTGTTGGAGAAATGTTAGGTCAGCGTCGCAGATCTTGGTCCAACATTGCCACTATACTTACGTAAAATGCGTCGTGTCGATTGGGAGCTGAAAGCTTTGAAATGAAATGAATCGGGCTTTAGGCCACCTTTGTGCACATATAGGCTAAACTGGGCCAGGAGAACCTCCTGAGGATGGTGAGATGATTGAGATGACACTGTCCTCCAGACACAGGATTCGAAATTCGAGCCCTGGCGGTCTGAGGCCGAGCACGCTACCTCTCGGTCACGGAGGCTCCCCACAATACTAACTTTCACACGTGGATGGGGAAGAAACAATTTTGTTTCTTTCAAACCGCCGAGACCGGGAACCGAACCCCGGACTCTGGCGTGAAAGGCAGCGGTGCTAACCACTACCCTAGGGCCCCCGCCCTGAAAGCTTTGAGGTCTGAGCTGGCGATGCCTTAAAGTTTGAGCAATGCTCGCCGTCTAGGAAACGCGATTGAGTCATTGAGCCAGGGGAGGCTCAATGGTGTGCCGATATCTCTAAGTCTGGTCCAGAAAAAAGTATTTGTGTTTCTTTACACACGAGGTATTCTCACGACGTCAAATCCTGATGGAGTGCCGGCGGATCTCTGGTGTTCTTTGCGGTACGAAGTTTTTGGAAAGTTTGTTCTAATGCAAGTTTGGGAGAGAAAGGCAACTCAATGCTTTACGCATGCATAAACATTTACTCGTGCAAGATTGTATACCGACCATTATGTATCAAACCAATACACACGACGTTCTTCATTTCAGCTGTCAGCTTGACGTTTTTTCGTATAGCTCAACTATTAATCCTTCACCCGCTATTAAAATCAAATCACAGTTATTGGGAGTGAGATGAGTGTTTAAACATCAAGATTTACACATGTTTGGTCCCAAATTGAACAAATATTTAAAAATTAAATTAGTCAATTTAGCGGTGTAAGGGTTAAAGCGCTGAAATATATATATATATACCAGCAAACCAGAGGGTGTTTTTCAATTTTAAATCGTCATAAATGTCTTAGTTACAGCTTTTTCCCCTTTAATTAAATAGGGGCCTACCTATGTTATGGGTCTACTCACACGATGAATGTTTTACTCTGTCAGTGCGGGGACTTCTACAGACGTCCGACGTCAGACTTCTACAGACGTCAGATTCTCAAGTCTTAAGTCGGTCACCGCACTGAAAGTTTTAATTCTTTGATAACTTTCAAGCTTAATGACAGGATGTACTAAGTGGTATTAAAATGTGTCTGCATAAGCGTGGAGCAGAACAGATGTGAATTAAATTACATATAAAACACCATTTGTCAACATGTTCAACATTAGTACATTTTCAGATGTAGCTTTAAAAGAAATAGCGATGTATATAAATAGCCGCACACGAAAGTATACGAAATATCACTTTCTCTGTCAGTTTGTGAGTTACTATACGAGCAGATAATGATCCTATCTAATAGTTATTTTGCATATTCATTCAGATAACTCTTGTTGGTATAGACGCATTTGTTGAATTTGGATTTGTCAGCTTCCAAATTTCCATTTAAAATTGAATTGAGTATTTAATTTTAATATTATTTTAAAGTATCAAGCACGATTCTTCTCGATCTAAGAGGATTCACAGAATAATAATGAAAATAATAAATATTGACGAGAGAAGGGGTTGTTGATTGTCACAACAAACATGATACGGCATGCTCGATGCTGGGCCGGCGTTGCAGACGCTGGACGAACGTACATCAAAGCAACATTAGATCAACTTTGCAGGTGGTCTGGCGTGTTTGTTAAATGCCGAGGAGCGAAACGCGAACTCCGGCGTGAAGGCGGTAGCGCTGACCATTACACCGGTCCCCCCTCGATGTACAGCATTGTACGCAGTTATTTTAAAAGTGGTATTAAAAAGGCATCATTCATGCTATTAGCGGTTCTGGTCCTATCATAAAACCGCTGCCAGAAGGCGCAGCAGTGATTTTTTAATACCAAACCGGTGCACTCCTAGTCAACACGTGACGTTGGCCCATCGCTGCATCAATGTTGGCTCAGCATCTTCGATGCTGATCCAACATTGATGCAGCGTTGGGTCAATGTTACGTGCTGACGAGACTGGCCTTTTCGACGTGGAGATTTAAGCAATTCCAACTGTGAGAATGATCTAGTTGCCAGTCGAGAGCACAATCTGACGCTTAATAATTGACGGGGATCTCAACCGTCTGGAAGAAGTGAGATCAGAACAAATTAGATTGCCAAGGAAAAATGTGTTGCAAATTATTACCTGTTTGTCCTTTGCTGATAAATAGCACGTGTTCAATAAGGAATTCTGATAATATATATAAAGTATTCCTGATAATATATTTCATTGCTTGTAATGTACAATAATTACAAATTGTGATTGATATTACAGTGCTAGGTCTAGTCACGACGCATGAAAAAATAATTATGAGATAAAAAATTGAAGTGTAATGCAGGAGTATCAGTTCCGTCAATTTTAAATGTTATTAGTTTATTGTGAGAAAATTGCTCTCTATTTTCGTGTGGACTGCTTTTCGCTTGCCCACCCCACTGCATTTTGTGTGTATACTAGAGCGAGCATGAGTGAGCGATATGTTATCTACTAGTTACATCTAGTATTTTAAGGCATCTTCTTCAAAATTCACAGCAATCCGAGCGTTAAATGCATAATAAGAAATCATGTTTTTATTCAGTATCTTTTTTTCAAAAAAACATTGCTAGATAATGGGCTCCTTCTCCCACAAAACTTCATCTCACATCATACACATACCAGGAATCCACGCAGAGAAGTTATGTAAACCCCATAGAAGACATTTTATTGACATTAAACATAATCTAGCACCCCCGCAGGCATATATGATATTCTCCATCTCGTCCACTAATCCTCCTGCTTTGTTTATTTGCCTCTGATCCAGAGCTCTGCCAACGTGAAATGCGCTCTCTCAATGTTGAAATAACGCCGTGCATATATGATTGGGAAGAGACTTGAACATATAAAAGAGAGTATTACCACGGTGTTGTTGCGATGCCGTAGCAACGTCTACGACGTTGCTTCGGCATCGAAACGACACCGCTGTCGCGTTAATTTGATTCAGTAATAACGTCCCATGCAGCAAACAAGATACGCTGACCCAACGTTGATTTACTGTTGGTCCACCGTGTACGACGCTGAACCAACAGTGAACCAATGTTGGGGAAACGTATATTGTATGTTGTGGTCGTGGGCGTAGCGTGGACGTAGAATGGGCAAATCTTGAGCACCCGTTAATGTAACACAGCAGGCATGAGTCTCTATCAAGCGATCCGGATTGATGTATTCCATTCGCGTGAAAAAAACTACAAATCGGATGCCAGACAGTGTTTTGCTGGCAAACAGCATACCTGTCTTGTCCTGCCTGTCTGTCCGTCTGTCTATCTGTCTGTCTACCAGTATACAGGAAGACAGGCGAGTTCACCTATATATGATAAAAATGAGAGGGACGTGGCGAATGGTTAGAGCGTGGATCATTGGTATTACCTGCCGTGCGGTTTCAAATCCCGCCTAGGGCAGGATTGTCAGAGAAATGTAATGTTTCTCTCCTCTCAACATTGTGACATTGTTTCGATGTTGTTTCCTCGGGTGTGAATGAGTACCTGGTAAGCTTATATAGCAATGTGTATGATAAGTTTAACGCTCGCCGTGGAGTTGAAATGGCACACGAATGAACAAGTCCTGTGACCAGGAAGTAAAATGTAAAGTCGGCGAAAAAGAAAATGATGCACAAGTTAATCGGGTTTCGTGGGATTTCAATGATTCAATGAGTGTGCTAACATAGGCTAAACTAGTCTCTTGAAACGTACCGAGGCAGAAGCAATAAAGTACAGCACATGTAGACACTGGCGTCAGCCCTATATCATAGCGGGCAGGTCTATATCTACATTTAATGGAATGCTTGACTGAGGCATCTTCCTGACAGCAAGGCTCGCTGCTCTCGAGGTCGCAGACCTCGGTCTACGACCTCGGGAGCAGCGAGCCTTGCGTGGGAAGATGGACTGAGGCGACACTGGGTTAACTCCTCCACAGATATCTGGTAGTGGCATAAAATTTAAGTAGTCGAACAGGCATGTGATTTATTTTCTAAACAGTCAGACATACACGTGTTGGTGAGCTTGTGTTTGGTTTTAACCCTTTAACCGCCGGTGTCGCATATATTCGGTTTTTTATTTTTTATTAGCACATTAAGTACCACATTTTAAATATGTTAAAGATAAAATGTGACATCAACCAGCAAGATTTTAAAAGAGTTGACCTCTATTTTGTCAAATCTGAATAATTTTCCCTCACTTGAAGTTGTGGATCGCGCCAGCGAGACACAACTTCAAGTGGGTGAAAATTCAAATTGAATAATTTGGCGATCAAAGGGTTAAAGACATGTCTCAGAATAACTTCTATATGAGTCGCGGAAACGAATCCATATTTTCACGACTGGCTTTAGAGGGTCGTATCTGGCACATTATAAAGTGGCAGATACGACCCTATCAACCCCCCCCCCCCCCCCCTCCAGTCCATGATTAACCCCTTCAGGGCTGAAATTAACAGAATATTTCTATGGTTGCAGACCCATAACATACCCAGCAAACACAAAACATTTGTATGACATTTCTACAATGTTGGACCAACGTCGAAGACGTTGAGCCGACGTTGTATAAATGTCATACAAATGTTTTGTGTTTGCTGGGTATTCAATTAACCGGAGACAGCTAACTAAGACATTTGTGGCGTATTATTCTAAAAAGTGACAACCCTTTTATCTCTAAAGTATACAGGCATAGTTCAAATATTTCAGTACTCTAAGGGTTCAGCTCACTTTTTCTCGAACACATCTGCTTTACGTTCACGTACGGCGCATATCTTCTCCGCACGAAAAATCTGCTTCGTGAACTGAATGATTGATGGCACGTTTCCATTGGATCAGCTTCCAGCAAACAAGAGACGTTGGTCCAATGTTGATGTAATGTTGGGCCAGCGTCGCAGACGATGGCCCAACATTACATTAACATCGGGTTAATATATCTTGTTTGTTGGGAATTAGCTATAGAAAACATTTCGACGACGTTGTGTATATTTTGACCTTCTGTGATATTTTCTTTATAATCGCAATTATATTTTTTTTAAAGGTGCATATGTAGAGTATGATAGCATGTCTGAAACTTATCATCCGACCAAGAACACCTGTAAACATTGAAACAATGTCCCAACATTGAGAGGGGAGTCACATTATATTACTCTGTAAGCCTGCACCAAGCGGGGCTTGAACCCGCATTACAGGCAGCGGAAATTGCAAAGAGCCACGCTCAGAACATTGCGCCACATACCCCTCTAAGCAATATTTTTCAATTGAATATTTTTCTTGGGTGGAAGGCAGCAATGTAGCTACCCCTTTCAGCGCGGGGAACGCCATCAGACGTCATATGCTGACGTCTATATATAGTCAATGTCTGACGTCAACAGCCGATCAAGAGTAAGATATTAAACCTTATTTTGACCGTAGACCCATAACTTAGATATTTAAATGAAGCGGAAAGGGCTCACTAAGACATTTATGATAATTTCATGGTCTGCGAGGTTTAACCCTTTACCGCCGGTGCCGCATATATTCGGGTTTTCATTTTTTATTAGCACATTAAGTACCACCTTTTAAACATGTTAAAGATAAAATGTGACATCAACCAGCTAGATTTGAAAAGAGTTGACCTCCATTTTGTCAAATCTGAATAATTTCCACTCACTTGAAGTTGTGGATCGCGTCAGCGAGACACAATTTCAAGTGGTTGAAAATTCAGTTCGAATTTGGCGGTTAAAGGGTTAAATAAAAATATTCCAGCGCTTTAATGGTTACACTAATGCAATCCGCCTCAGAAAACTAGTCCAACAAATAGACGCTATGATTTGATGTTCTTCTAGAAAAAAGATCATTAAATAGTCGGTGTATACTATGTTTACATTTATTTGAATGTTTGACTGATGCGTTCGTTGATGCTTGAAATGATTCACACATTTATGTCTGTGTATATATAGCTCACCAGTTAACGGGATGGATTCATGTTTTTTCTTAGAAACCCGAACACAGGGAGTGAGGCCTATACTATGTGAAGGGAACAAATGGGATTTTTCTGGTTATGTCAGAGCGATGAAGCTGCAAATCTGCAAAACCAGTCGCGATCGACAAGTACAATCTGGTTGCTAAAAGTGTATAATAAATTAATGAATTAATTAATAATGACTTATGACATTTTGAATGTAATTCTAGGCTAAGGTGGGTCAGAAGAGCTGAGCACGATGAAATGATAGGGTTAATCAAATGACACCGCTTCCAGATGTGATGTGTATTGTCACTGGAAGATAGTTTCAAGGATTGGCGCTCGATGATCATATTTTACCATGATGTAAATTCGGAATCGGTGCCAATGTTCTGAATTCACAGGGCCGTTAATTACGGGAAAGTTCTTTGGGAAGTACATGTGATACAACTTATATAACAGTGTGTGTGTGTGTAACAGGTACAGTTTTCTAAAGGGGTGTTTTTCAAACATTTGAAAATCAAATGTACAGACAGACAGACAGATATTTTATTGACAGAAAAAAGTCATTACAGACTTATTTGTCATAGAAATGAAAGAGATATATGTACATGTATATACAAGATTGTTAATTTGTTAAACTCATATGACAATATAGATGGTATGACATACACAACTAATAATGTTAAGTGGCATTGCCAAAATAAAAACTGGGTATTTCGATAATATAAATGACTACTATTTAAAATAAATTAAGAGGCATTGACAAGATAACATAGAGGTCTATCATTTTGCTTCCCGCACCAAAACCAGAGATAAAATAGCTACTATGTATGACATACTAATTATCTATTGTAGCAAAAAAGACACTCTGCAAAGCGTAGAAACCTAAAATATATACAAGTGCATAATTATGCTAAAGTAACTGGAGTGTGCAATAAGACAATGGTAAAAATTATATGGTATTTTTTAAAATTAAATATAATATCATGCAAGTACAATAAATGGCATAAACAGGTAGCTCCGAGTCATGTGACCATGCGAGCACAGTCGCTATGAGCTCGGGGGCGGGGGCCCTAGGGTAGTGGTTAGCACCGCTGCCTTTCACGCCAGAGTCCGGGGTTCGGTTCCCGGTCTCGGCGGTTTAAAAGAAACAAAATTGTTTCTTCCCCATCCACGTGTGAAAGTTAGTATTGTGGGGAGCCTCCGTGACCGAGAGGTAGCGTGCTCGGCCTCAGACCGCCAGGGCTCGAATTTCGAATCCTGTGTCTGGAGGACAGTGTCATCTCAATCATCTCACCATCCTCAGGAGGTTCTCCTGGCCCAGTTTAGCCTATATGTGCACAAAGGTGGCCTAAAGCCCGATTCATTTCATTTCATTTCATTTTTATGGGCTCGGAGATTCCCTGATATTGACCAGTGGTGCAAATTTGACAACGTAATAACAGTAGTAATGACGGTTAAAAATTATTTGTGAAATTTACACAGGACATGGCCCTGCACAAAACATTACAACTTGTTTAAATTCACTATATTGTTTAATTCATACTCTTTCAATCACGACCTAGGTAGTACCACATACTCGGAGTTACAATCGAAGAAAAACATTCCGACCTCATAGAGAAAATCAGTTGACTTAGCCGCTCTGAAATCCTCCATAAGGCCCCACCTCGTCTGATAACAAAGGCCACGGAAACGTCCCTAACCGGCCATAAAAAAAATCACGAGAGCATGATAATATGAATGATATAGCGACAGGTGACTTGTGGTTTATTATACTCTGTATCTTAAACCCTTGATTTGTTTAAAACAACCATAAATAAATTGTGCTATTGACTTCACCACTGTTATGTCTCTGGATGTCATAATTCCTAGAAACATTTCATTTGTCGGTTGTATATTGATAATTGCGGCTACAGAATCAAACAAGATTTCGCGTTCATTCTTCATAGCGCTACAGTGGAGAAGAAGATATATTTCGTCGTCAATCTCGTTTAATTCACACCTTGTGCATAGTCGCTGATTTTTTGGAGTGATTGGATTTTTAAATCGTCTTCTTTCAATATTTAGATCATGTGAGCTCATTCGATATCTCGCCATTGCTGTTATGAGGTGGTTCTCCCTTATGTGTAAGATATATGGTTCAACACAGAAATATTTTTTTACTAATGCATAATTATGTGCGCAGCTTACTCGAGCTCTCAATATCTTTTCTCCACCGCTGTGTAAATATTCTAACTATTGATTCTTTAAATCAAAGCATTAATTTATTTGTAACCCCAATATTCTGCGATTCCCAAGTTTGATCAAGCCCGGTTCGTTCGAGGACAGAGCGAATACGGGAACACCAATTCGTGAAGCCAATGGCATCTAGCTCATGTAGCATATTGTCGGCATTTCTGACTGGATGGCTCTGAGATAGTTTTAGAATTCTACACCAATATTTTGCAGCTTTTATGTGTTGTCGGATGATCAGTGGAAATCGACCCGTGTCCCCATATATTGCAGGTGTAGGTGTTTGGTTTCTAACGTCAAGTGTAGATTTAATACATTTTAGATGGATTTTTTCCACATCGTTAACATCATCGCCTGTATACCATATATCACTTCCATATTCTAGTATGGGCAATATTAGACAATCAAATACCTTGAACGCAATAGTGGGTGACAATTTACCGACCACAGGACGGGACTGTAGAGCAAAAATTGCTTTCCCAGCTTGGGAAGCAAGATGAGAAAATAACACGTTATTGCGGATTTGGTGCAATATTGTTCAGCCTTTTCTATAATGTTATCACCATAGTAGAAGCATCCACATGCTGCTGTGTAACGCTTATTAAAGATAAGTACTTTTGTTTTAGGAATGCTTACTATGATATGCCATAGGCCAGCATATGAATATAGGGAAGTTACCTGTTATTGTAATCCCTCGGCAGATTCTGAAAAAAGGACAAGGTCATCTGCAAATAACAGATATACCATTAGTAAGGTGTCCACAGCGATACCTTGATCTTGGTCAAATGATGCGGATATGTCTTGTAAAAATTCCGTGAATAGTTTGGGACTGAGCATACCGCCTTGTAGAACCCTAAATTCGCTTTTTAATATGTCACTGATACGCGAGTCCCTTTTTAAACGGCACTCTGCTTTAGAAAACATGCTATTATGTTTAGCAAATTGCCGTCTATTCCCCTGTTCAATAATTCGTAGTATAATGCTGTTCTATCAGTATAGTCAAATGCTTTTGTGAAATCGACAAAGCATGTATACAGGGGTTTAGAGAGACACCTTTGTTTATCTATGATGGCACATAGCATGAATATATTGTCCATATAGTTCGCGAATTGCTTTTAAAACCAGCTTGATAGTGATCATTATCATTACATAATTCGTTTTTAAATGAGAATTTGTTATTAAGTATAGATTCAAATATTTTCCTAATACACGGCATGACAGTGATTTTTCTGTAATTATCTGGAACACCATGGTCCCCCTTTTTGTGGACAGGGTGGATTATACCGGTAGCCCATCTAGATGGATATTCTCCATTGATAAGGATGGTATTGAACAGCAATTCTAATGCTGGCAAGAATTCATTGCATCCATATTTGTAAAATTTGGCAGAAATACCATCTACACCCGCTGCTTTTTTGCATTTCAACTTTTGAATCGCCTTTTTAATTTCTTATGCAGTTATGGGACTGTGTAGAAACTGTGTCATATTTGATTTATCGTGCTCTACATTATGTTGGAATGACGTAACATGCTTTATAATATTATTCATGTGTTCATAATCAAAATAATCCACATGGGGTGGGTAGACTTGTTGTTCAAAATTGTTCGCAAAGTCTGCCAAGGTAGGCCCTGTAGTGACATTTCTAGGATTTGAGAATTTCCAGAATTTACAGTAAGAATTAGGATCTTCTGTTCTCATATTTTCCAGCTCACTAAGCTTGGCTTGCTGGTATTGTCTTTTCTTTCTTTGGATTAATTGCTTATATTGTCGTAACAGTATATTATATTCGCCTTGCTGTGCGTTAAAGTCTCTGTGCTTAGCGATATTATTAACAACATACTTCAAGGATTTACATTCTTTATCATACCAAGGGTTAGAGGGTAAATTATTTTGCGTGTACTTCCTTTCCTTCGAAATATGTTTCCTTGCTGGGAATAATGGCGAAATTACATTTTTTAGCATACCATTGAACATTTTTTTTTACACCCCTCGGTGATGGCACACATCATTTCCTCAAATGTATGACATGCTTGCTCATTCCGTAGAGCTATTTGGTATTCTTCCCTTTTCTCGTCTTGCCATATAAAAACATCAGACCGAGAAGATGTGTCATTTACACAGGTATCTATTTTTAAGGGGTTGCAATCGAGTTTAGTGTTGAAAATACTGAATTTTATGGGACAATGATCTGATTCTACCAATTTTGGTAGAGCTTCAAATTTGCTGATTATGTTGTTTTCATTAAAGATCAGATAGTCTATTGTGCTTGAACCATTTGAGGAGTAGTATGTATAACGGCCTATGCTATTATCATTAAACATGCGCCCATTTGCTATTTTGAAACCTGTGTTTATACAAATTTTTTATAAAAGTTGACTATATTTGTTACTGACTATATCTTCATTAGAACGTTCACTTGGAACATTTGCATTGCTATCTATTACCCCCGATTCATAGTCTGGAGCCTGACCAGTACGGCTCTTAAAGTCACCACATAATAGGATCTGATGCATCTCAATATATCTAGCCACTTCCTCTTCTAGTATGGTAAAATAATCATTTCTTACACCGACATATGATGAGACTTCTGGGGGTATATATGCACAGCCAATTTTAATGTTTTTCTGACAATAGTCTGTGGCTAATGTCAACCATACCAAATAGTCATAGGTGTGGTCTATCCTTGTTAAATTTGCATTTTCTACTCACATGATGCAATTTATAACCAGGTTTTGCCAGGTATTGCCAACATCGTTCCCTTTTATTGTTTCTATAAAAACTATCATATCGTAGTTTCGGATAAATGCCACAAGATCAGGGTCTGTCATTTTGTTTCCTAACCCATTAATGTTCCATGACAGTACACGTATATTTCTGTCCTGATCATTATTAATTACTCTATTTACATCGGCTATGGCCGTGTGATGATTGTTCTGATGGGAAAACACTGACCATGTACAGAAAATAGTTCAGAATAATGTCGATTTTAGTCTAGAATGGCAATTGCATAGCTCGGAATCCAGCTAAGAGGTTCACTAGAAAGTACCTGTATACAACAGCGTGTCTTTATAAATAGCAGGGGTGTTTTTCAAACAGTTGAAGCTGCCAATTGCGTCAGCAGTGCCAGCTTAAAATAGCGAGAAGTGATCAGTAACGTGTAGTTTTAAATCTAAGATGGCAATTACAAAGCTTTGAACGTGTTTCACTATTCAACGCAGACACCACGCGTCGATCCAACGGATTGCTCAACCTGAAGTTGATGGAAATACGCAGCCGTGTTGCTGACGTCTTCATCAAGAATTGCTGAACATTCTTAACACCTTACAACGCTGATTTTTTTTGTTGAGGCCATTGAGACCTAAGTGTTTTGTTCAAATTGAAATCATCATAAATGTCATAGTTAGCTCTTTCAGGTTCATTTGAATAAATATGTTATGAGTTTACGACTTTTAGAAATATTTTAATTTCAGTGCGGGGACCGTTTTCATACGTCAGAATCTGACGTCTACAGGTGTTAGAATCTGACAAATAAAGACTGTAATAGTTAGCACCTATGTGTTAGTCTCGTTTGAGATTTAAACAATCATTTATAACGTTCGCTTCCACATCATTGAACCATTTCATAGGTAAAGCAGTGGATTTTAATGTTTCATATCGAATGCAAAGCGTTCTACTTTATAACAATAGGGAATATACTATAATTATAGCAATGGTGTGGATATATACATATGTTATTACGCAATAAAACATGCTTCTGGGACGCGGGCAGTGACACGGAACGACCTGTCCATCCGAATAATCACAATGTAATATGCCATCGCGCCAGCGGGTCTGCAGCAATGACATATAGTCCGAACTGCAATGCCAAGAGGAGTAACTTCTCCCTTGGAAAGTAAACAGTTACTCCTCTTTGCCTTTGCAGGACTGCATCCCCCGTTCTTTTTAATATTGGTATTGACGGTAACAGTCGGGTCTGCATGGCGTGTTTATATATTCCAGCACGCCATAACCGTCTCCCAGATGACAACGCCGGACTGGGTAACGGAATATAGGGTCGTCCCAAACACGGAACCGTTTTCTTTGGTCGAAGGCTGCCTCTGGCACTGATCAATGGAGACGACGTGATGTATGTTTAGGCAGCAGGTGATGCCGGCTCAAGGCTGGGCCAATGTTTGAAATGCTGGTTGAACCTTAAGCCATCGTTTGCCCTAGTCTACATTTGTCAAGTGTTGCTGTAAAAAAATTAGGGGCGAATACTGAAAGCAATGTCGTGATATGGTGAAACAAATTTGGTCCGCGCTCGTTACTTGCTGGGTGTATTATACACAATAGGTGTGAACAAGAATCTGCCACACTCCTCCAATGATCACGCATAAATCTGCACAACAGGGTACTGATCTGCAAAGCAGAAAGGCAGTATCTGCTTACTTGTAAAGTGAGCAGTTACTACCTTTCGGCTTTGCACGGCAGAGTATATGCCACACGGAATCTTCGGATCATACCTGCGGTTTGGAATCTATTTACGGGTGTATACGAAATTGCGAATCCGTCGTGTGAGAGTGTAACCCCATTAATCCACGTAGTGAATAATTATGTATACTGAGGGTGGGTTATGTTAACAGGGCAATGGTAAAAAAATGTATGAAAAGGAGAATGCAATGCATTCATGGAGCCACGAATACAGATTTCATAAAGAGTTTTCTCACGTATTTTTTTATTGTGTGCCATTCTTAGAAAGGAAGGTTTCGAGATACATTTGGCGTATAGTTAAATAGATTGTGATCGTGTAAAATCTACACATTCATAACAAATCTTTGTTGAACATCCTTAATGTATTGTACAACCAAAGACAGTGTATACTGTCTTTGATATAACAGAGAAATGTCCCACACGTAGCCCTATTGTAACATTTTTACTGTATGGTATAACAGAGAAATGTCCCACACGTAGCCCTATTGTAACATTTTTACTGTATGGTATAACAGAGAAATGTCCCACACGTAGCCCTATTGTAACATTTTTACTGTATGGTATAACAGAGAAATGTCCCACACGTAGCCCTATTGTAACATTTTTACTGTATGGTATAACAGAGAAATGTCCCACACGTAGCCCTATTGTAACATTCTTACTGTATGGTATGACAGATAAATGTTCCACATGCAGCCCTAGTGTAACATTCTTACTGTATGGTATAACAGATAAATGTTCCACATGCAGCCCTAGTGTAACATTCTTACTGTATGGTATAATAGAAAAATGCTCCACATGCAGCCCTAGTGTTACATTCTTACTGTATGATATAACAGATAAATGTTCCACATGCAGCCCTAGTGTAACATTCTTTCTGTATGATATAACAGGGAAATGTTCCACATGCAGCCCTAGTGTAACACTCTTACTGTATGGTATAACAGAGAAATGTTCCACATGCATCCCTAGTGTAACATTCTCACTGTATGATATAACAGAGAAATGTTCCACATGCAGCCCTAGTGTAACATTCTCACTGTATGATATAACAGAGAAATGTTCCACATGCAGCCCTAGTGTAACATTCTTACTGTATGGTATAATAGAAAAATGTTCCACACGCAGTCCTAGTGTAACATTCTTACTGTATGGTATAACAGAGAAATGTGCCACATGCAGCCCTAGTGTAACATTCTTACTGTATGGTATAACAGAGAAATGTTCCACATGCATCCCTAGTGTAACATTCTTACTGTATGGTATAATAGAAAAATGCTCCACATGCAGCCCTAGTGTTACATTCTTACTGTACGGTATAACAGATAAATGTTCCACATACAGCCCTAGTGTAACATTCTTACTGTATGGTATAACAGAGAAATGTTCCACATGCATCCCTAGTGTAACATTCTTACTGTATGGTATAACAGAGAAATGTTCCACATGCATCCCTAGTGTAACATTCTTACTGTATAGTATAACAGAGAAATGTTCCACATGCAGCCCTAGTGTAACATTCTTACTGTATGGTATAACAGAGAAATGTGCCACATGCAGCCCTAGTGTAACATTCTTACTGTATGGTATAATAGAAAAATGCTCCACATGCAGCCCTAGTGTTACATTCTTACTGTATGGTATAACAGAGAAATGTGCCACATGCAGCCCTAGTGTAACATTCTTACTGTATGGTATAATAGAAAAATGTTCCACATACAGCCCTAGTGTTACATTCTTACTGTATGGTATAACAGATAAATGTTCCGCATGGAGCCCTAGTGTAGCATTCTTACTGTATGGTATAACAGATAAATGTTCCGCATGCAGCCCTAGTGTAACATTTTTACTGTATGGTATAACAGATAAATGTTCCGCATGCAGCCCTAGTGTAACATTCTTACTGTATGGTATAACAGATAAATGTTCCACATACAGCCCTAGTGTAACATTTTTACTGTAAGGTATAACAGATAAATGTTCCACATGTAGCCCTCGAGGAACATACTTACTGTATGGTATAACGGTTATGTCATACACTCAATCACCAATCACCGATCAATTTTGTCACTTCTATAGCGCTGAAATCCTTGGGAGGTCGAGCTCAGAGGAGCAGAGATCAGCATGTGCACGGCAAAAGCTACACTAACAAACTATCATTAACCATGTTAACTGGCTTTTTGTGAGACTAATTACTTCGCAGAAATCTCTATCACATGTTTTTTATAACTGAGCGTTATCCGATTGCTCTTTTTATTGGTTTTGTGAACATGGTGAGGTTTGTAAATGAATGTGGATGATTTTGGCATCTAAACAGGAGACGGTTTCTGCTCACATAGTTATCAGGTATTGGAAATGCATACATGGGGACAATGGATTGTGCAATAATAAGAGGCATTATAGCAACCCCAGGGGCGGATCCAGGGTGGAAAAAGGGCAGGGTCACGGAAAGTAAAAAATGGCACATACATAAATAATTGAACGCGAGCGCCGGAGGCGCGAGGGATTTTCTGCTAATAAAATACCAAATACACCATTTCAAGGTATCTAAATAATAACAAATTGGAAATAACTCGTATCATCATCTAATGTTCTGTCACACCTTGGCGATCACTGTCAACGATCGCGTGACGCACGGAAAAATATTAAAAATTATTGAAAAATCTGGCGATTGATAGACTTTCGTGATCCAGAACGATTGTCCAGCGTTCATAAGCGCATGAGTAGCGTTAGAGTAACGTGATTGACGACTGAAGAACGCACATCACATAATCCGTGATTCTATCGCCAGCGATCACCAACGACTGCCACCGTGGAAGTAGCGCATGCTTAACGCATGTATAACGCACTCGACGACTGTGGAGCGACCGCCAACGTGTGCTTGACGTTCCGCAACGCACAGTTACGATCACATGATGTATCTTTAAAACCACAACGTTTTATTGCAGTATTAATTGGTTTTAGTAGATATCTAGCAACAAATTTATCTTTTTAAATATGTTAACTAATGAGACTTTGTTGAATTTTCAAATGAATTTTTTTCAGTTTAGCAGTGTTTTGGTATAAGTTATTTTCAATTGGACAACTTATCGTGTTGAAGGCCTATTGCATAGATGGAAATTTTAAACATGTCATGTTATTATTGATCAGCTGATCACAAACTTTATAAATTCGCTGAACTTTTATAAAGATTGATATCTTTGAAGATATAATGTTGTGTATCATTTCCAATAATTTATTACTTTAAGTGATTCACCAGGAAATGTTATTTATATACTATATGTATATTCGACTGAGTAACGCTCCTCTAGCGTGTACAACGACTGAGTAACGCTCCCCTAGCGTGCACAACGACTGAGTAACGCTCACCTAGCGTGTACAACGACTGAGTAACGCTCCCCTAACGTGTACAACGACTGAGTAACGCTCACCTAGCGTGTACAACGACTGAGTAACGCTCACCTAGCGTGTACAACGACTGAGTAACGTTCCCCTAAAGTGTACAACGACTGAGTAACGATCCCCTAACGTGTACAACGACTGAGTAACGCTCACCTAGCGTGTACAACGACTGAGTAACGCTCCCCTAGCATGTACAGCGACTGAGTAACGCTCCCCTAGCGTTTACAGCGACTGAGTAACGCTCGCTTAACGTCTACAACGATCGAGTAGCGACCACTCAACGCTCATCTAGCATCTCATCTTACACGCTGGTGTGCGTTGAAAATTTTGAACCTGTTCAAAACTCTCAGCGTTCATCAGCGTTCATCTGCGATCAACAACGATCGCTAAACGCACACGGCGATAGCATAACGATGGTCCAGCGATGGTCAGCGTTCGCCAGCGTTCGACTGATTTTTTCGAGCGTTACGCGATCGTTGAGGCTGATCGCCAAGGTGTGACAGGCCCTTAATTACTATTATACATCAAATTATATTTTCTAGATTTCTAAAGGGACAACTATAAAATAAAGGGGGAGAGTCACGTGACCTATATGACCCCCCTGGATCCCCCCCTGAACCCTTAAACGGCTAAATTAAATAATTTAAATTTTCACCCACTTGAAGTTGTGGGTCGCGGTAGCGAGTCACAACTTTAAGTGGGTGAAAATGACACATATCATGTTTAATTACAGACCAAACATTTGCACATTTGTATGTGTAAACACACATTTTGATTTAAACGGCTAATAAAACGGATTGAAAACGACTATAGTTGCGCTAATGAAAAAGCTTTTTCAAATACCACCTGAATACATGTGAATAATTATATGATTTTAACAAACTAACATTCTTGTATATACATGTAGGCCTACATATATCTCTCTTATTACTATGACAAAAAAGTCTGTAATGACTTTTATCTCTGTCAATAAAATATCTGTCTGTCTGTCTGTGTACCCGTATGGATTGCAGTATGTAAGATATAGGATTGTAGGTCTGTGGGATGTAGGAAGCAGGTGTCTACTTGCTTTATATGTGTCGGGATACTGTTCCATCCCCTCTTCTTAGAGCCAAGGGACAGTATTTCCTGTGGTCAGCAAAAACAGGTCGTTCGTTGTATATGCTGCATTGCAAATCACCAGGTGGTGCATTGCTATTCTAATTTCCTTTAACCTTCTAAGCCCTCACGATGCATTAAGGCATCATTTTACATCCCTGAAAACAGATTCAATTTTCCCACAACCAGGGGTTTTAGAACGAAAATTTCCAAGAAACTGGTTTACCAATACATGACAATTTTCTTGAATTTCATTACCCACTTCAAATCATCTTCATCCACTACATGTCGAGAATTGCGACAGCAATTCGCGGCTTGTAGTTGATGGAGATGACAATGGTAAATTCAGGCCTGAAAGGGTTAACCCTCACAACGCTGAGATATGTTTGTATACCCATGGTGACCAAAGGGTTATTTCCAATTTGAAGTCATCATAATGTCTTAATTTTTTCCCCTCTTTTCGCTCTATTTGAATATCTTCGCTATGGGTCTACGGCCATTATATATTTTTTGTATTTCTTTCACATTATTTTTTTTTAATTATTTCAGTGCGGGGTCCGTGTAAACACGTCAGATTCTGACGTCTAAATGCGGTTCCCGCACTGAAAAGGTTAATTTTATTCTTAATATCGCGGTTTCGCAGTGACACCATGCCCCTGGGCAATAATATAGACGCTCAGGTATCCTACACTTGACCATTGTGATGCTATCTAATGTGATGCTATCTACACTCTAAATTGAGTAAGTCTTTTATTTTGGGGTTGCGCATGTGGTACACATCTATGGAGATTTTCAAAACGTGAGAACATATCAAACAGGCACAATAAAAATTAAGATTTTGCCTGATTAAGTTGCGGTTAGTGTTGCTTTGTCTATTCACTGCACAACGTGTACACATATCTCATGGATGAGAATTGACTGTGTTGGGCTCACTAAAATTTTAGGGGAAACTTCGGTTCACCGCGTGCTCGCTGACTGGTCGAAGTATTGAGCCATTGCCAATAAACGAGCTCAATATATACTTAACATGTCATAGAAACAGACTCGAATTTGTATTTAGATTGGCTGACATACCGTCATCGAGCCAAAGGCAATGCCCCACCAAACGACAGAATTCTGTCTGCGACTGTGTCACAGGGATCTATTCCCATCGGAATACAGATGTCTCTTCAATGCTGGGCCACCGTTTGCGACGCTAGTCCAACATTAAACCAATATCGGATCCATGTTTTGTGTTTGATGGGCCGTCCCCACAGTCACAGATCCCGACAAAGTACAAAAATCATTGGTTTAATGTTGGTCCAGCGTCCAACATTAATACAGCATTGGGTTTTGGGATGCGCACTCCGGGAATTGCGTCGGTGGTTCTGGATCCCCACTTGGCGGTGCGAGGGAGGGGGGGGGGGGCGCCGTTATTGGATTTGGCTGTGCGAGCGACCCCCACCCCGTTTTAACCTTTTCACTACCATACATGACGGAAATTTCCGTCGTCACTCGTCAATGAACGTAACCATAAAATGACACAAATTTTCGTCAAATATATACTACATTTATGTATTTTTCGTCATTTGAAGCTGGAAATTGCGTTAGCAATTCCAGGTTCAAATGACGAAAAATAGAACTCCTGCACCAGTATATCTGGATCCTGGCATGCACTCCGGCCTGGAAGTCAAAGGGTTAAACATCAAAGCTCCCACAACCACACACAATAACCTTCGCTGCCAGCATTCCAGCCTCCGTCAGCGCTCTCTATGGTCCTGGCACCGGGATGCCATTCTCGGGTCTGACAATTTCCTGGGGCGGTGTGCGTATGCGACTGCTTAGCCTCTTCTAAACACACAGTTTCTGTTCTGCCCTACGGGCGGGGACCCTAGGGTAGTGGTTAGCACTGCCTTTCACGCCAGAGTTCGGGGTTCGGTTCCCGGTCTCAGCGGTTTGAAAGAAACAAAAACATGTTTATTCCCCATCCACGTGTGAAAGTCAGCCTCCGTGACCGAGAGGTAGCGTGCTCGGCCTCAGACCGCCAGGGCTCGAATTTCGAATCCTGTGTCTGGAGAAAAGTGTCATCTCAATCATCTCACCAGTCTGTTTACAGTAATGTAGAATGCTGCTTTAATGCACCGTGAGGGCTTAAATGGCTAAACATAATTTATTTCAGAAAAAGGAATACAAACAGGAATTGCCACAAGTTGATCTCCTTCATATAATAAATAACATAACAGTAACACACGTGATACATGACAAGCCGTTAACCCTTTAAACCCTCACGATACATCAAAGCATCATTTTGCCTCTCTGAATAATTAATTCATTTCTAAAACCCAGGATTTTAAAATGAAAATTTTCATTGAACTGCGACAGGAATTCGCGGCTTGTAGTGGATGAAGATGACAGTGGTAAATAATCAGGCTTGAAATAGTTTATAATGTTTGCCGCTGCTGTGCAGTGCCAAGAACAAACAAATATCTTGTTTCAAGTTTGATTTCCTTGGGCTGTGCGCTCCCTCCGACTTTCAACCCTGGTCCTACTGAATTGTATGTTTACATTTCTCATTTATTTAAAGCTGGGATTGTTAACGTAGCTTGGAGCTTTATATGACCGCAAATTGAGTTATTTTAACTTTTAGTCGCCAGAATCTGACGTCTGTAGACGTCAGATTCTGACGACTAAAGTCGATCTTCGCACTGCAAGAGTAAAAATATTCCCAATAGCTGTAACCCCATGATTACCATAGATATTCAAATAAATCAGAAAGAGCTTACTAAGACATTTATGATGATTTCAAATTGAAAAAACCCCTTTGGTCTCCATGGTTTTTATAAAAATAATTCAGCGCTTTAAAAGTTAACATCTATCACAAACAACTTGTTCAATTTTCGTAGCATTTTACTAGGTTTGAAACATACGCGAATCCATGCATCTACTGCATATGGAGTGTAAAATATCTCAATGCAAACCAAGACTGCTAATTTTCACCCGCTTGAAGTTGTAGGTCGCAGTGAAAATGATATCGCTGTGGTCTTGGGGGATATCTAATATCATAAAAATGTTCTTTTTCAAACAGAATAAAATATAATACCATTTAAATATTATAAAAGTGAAAAAATACTTAAGAAAATGTTGTCATTGTCTATATACCTACCTCTAATAATCTCATATCGCGCTGTATTGGTAACATTTCGAGAGAACAATATTTAGGCCTAGTAAATTGTAATGCGTTGATTTTGGCTGGCATATAAATGTCATGTTGTCTCCATCCCGTAACAGTGTCCGCTCCACAGGCATCCTGAGCGTCCCCGTCAGTAAGTGAAATAGGCAAAGATCCATATTTGACACAAGGTGCCCAGCAAACACGATACGTTGAGCCAATGTTGGCTTAATGTTGGGCCCGCATGGTACATACATTATGTGCCGGACTTATCACTGAAAAGACCAAAATCCTATTGTGAAAGTGATTTTCAAGAAAGAATAAAATTCAGAAACCGATATTTTCATGTGATTTGCTCAGGAAAGATGGTCCTAATATCGGATTCCTGGATCTGCAAGCGTCCCGACAACAACACCATGCCGTGTGGCATCCGCATTACGTATTGTGGACATCTTTTCATCTCGGTTGCCGGCCGCGGCCGCGCATGACACAACCCATTACGCGCTCAATATCCTCTGTCGCATTACCGCCCACTCACAATTTTCGCATTCTGCGATGCAAAGGCAAACAGCAGTAACTGCTTACTTTAAAAGTTAGCAGTTACTGCTGTTTGCTTTTGGATTAGAAGACAACTAGCGGTAACTGCTGGATCGTAACCCCCAGACCGCTGATGTCGACTACAGTAGTCATCCTGTGTTTTATTAACACCCACATTGTCAGTTATTACAACTAAAATATATCTTGAAGCCTAAAATATGGAATTATGTTGGGACTTAAACGGACAGTCATATAAGCATAATATGTTGATGTGTCAATTTTGAAAAATGAATGATATGAAGCTATAGCCTACTGATCTTAACTAAAAACTAAAAAGGACTAGTTTTTTGTGTACAAAAAACTGGAGATGTCTCCCCTCCAGCAGCATAACCATAAAGGTTGATAGCTAATAGATGTTCTGTGACTGGCTTTTGTAATAAATGTTTTTAAATGGCTCCTGTGGACAGTAGAGGCTATGTATTAAGCGGAATTTATTATTCCGCTTTGGTGCGAAACATAATGTGACTTGTCAACAATCCCAGTAAACACGACGTCGACTCTATTCTGGTCCAATGCTGGCTCACCATCTGCAACGCTGCCCAGCATCAAAGCAGCACTGGTTCAACGCCTCCTGTTTGCTGGGCTGCGTTCAATAGCAGCTGGTCTGGTATTGCTTACTGCTGGTGGCGATTATAAGCCAACACCGACCCAATGCCTGTTAAATGTTGGGCCAGCGTCGCTGGTGCTGGCCAGTATCCATTCAACCCTAGTCAGTACTTCATGCTACCGGTACCGGCATGCTGGCGGTACGGGCACGATACTTTGAACTAAAGCTGGGTTAATGTTGGCCCGCCATCTGTGCCCTGGCCCACATTCAGCGTGGCATCAAACACGACACGGTAACCCGATACTGGGTCGTAGATGGTGGGCCAACATTGGCCAAGTATTGGGTCATCGTCTCGTGTTTGACCGCATGCATGATAGAAAGCGCTGGACAGAAGCAGAGAAATGAGTGGGACATACAGAGGTAGAGAACGCACAGACACAAACTGAGCGGACAAACTGAGCGGACAGAGGTAAACCATCATGTCCCCACCTCTTCAGAGGGGGAGATAATAAAAAAGTTCAGAAAGTGTATTCATTAAGCAATGTGGCCGCAACACAAAATGTTATGTTGGAAAAAATATATATTTGCGGTATAGCCTATAAGATGTAATACGGTGTGGATAAAGCAGTTAGGGTCAAATAGAGATTAATTCCTTAGGCAAAATAAACAAAGACTATACGGGCTTTTTATATTTAAAATTGGTTGGTGATGATAAATTTAAATTTCCATGCCAATTTTAATTCTTTGTATCTCTTAAATGTGAAGAAGCATCGGCATGCTCTCACTAAATTCAGACTAATGTTCATTTATTACACTTTCGTGACGGTGTTTTGTATGCACGCAGGCCGTCTAGCCTATTGCTAATAAACTGTAAAAAACTAATGAATGCTAACAAACGTACTAATTTATTATTAAAAACAAATCGTAACGCCTCCACGGGGAAGAGGTGAAGGGTCAAACAGGTTAACCATGTTAACGCATAGGCGGGACGCTTGCCGTTTTGCACGCGATGCTACAGGCCTGGAGGTCCTCGGGGAAATTTGCGGGGCTTCGATTCTGTTTGTTGTCTTTGTTCGTCCCATGTTTTCAGTCTGCGCATTATATGCACCAATATGAACTGGTTGGTGTAGGCTTGAGATTTGATAAATTATTTCGTGCGGAAAATTGCTTTCGAGACTATTGGGGCTTTCCGCGTTTGATTACAAAAGGGGCCCATGGATGTTCCACGTGCTGCATGCAGACGTGATCTTTGAACTTCGACACACGGGTGATTGCAGCAGTGTCGCTTCATCATGTTCATTATCACAGTATGATAACAGAAACATTGTACGCCATCCAGCAAACACAAAAAATTGGTATAACATTTATACAATGTTGGGCCAACGTCGAAGACGTTGGGCCGACATTGTATAAATGTTATAGTGATGCTTTGTGTTTGATGGGATACAATAATAATAATTGTTGCAAGCTCATCTTCAAAAATAAAAAAGCAAATGCTTATTTAACCCTTAGAGCTTCTCGTCGCATAAATGCACCATGTGACATATTTTAACCCTTTCAGCGCGGCGACTAAAATTAGACGTCAGAATCTGACGTGTATAGACGTCATATTCTGACGTCTAAAGTCGATCCCCACTCTGAAGGAATTAAATATTCATAATAGCAGTAGACCCATAACATAGTTATTCAAATGAAGCGGAAAATAGCTAACTAAGACATTTTGGTCTCCATAGCTTATGCAAAAATATTTCAGCGTTGTAGGAGTTAAATGAATATGCACATGGTTAAATAATGACACAATATATCATAATAATAATAAATATGGGGATTTTATAAATGGCGTTATCCTTCTTTCGGGTGGGGAGTGTGGCAATTATGCTGCTCAACAGAGTATCAGATATGACCCTTTAGTTCCAAAGAGACGGCAATTAGGCTTTGTAATTTCACCTGAATGTGACTGATCTTCTGTTTCATGCATGGTTTTCGATGATAGCAGTGTGGGTTCAGATAGGTTTTCAGATACATAATTGTAATGTTTCACGGATCGTTTGTACATAGTTGTTTCGATGTCTGGTTCATCACTTCACTCAGTTAGGCAGGACGGAGATGGCGATGTCCACGATAAGTTCTAGGCGCCAGAATAGCCACAGGGCTGTATGCTCAGCCGGAGATTTGAAATGACACGTATAAAAATAGGTCCAGTGTCCATTCACACCGAGAATTAGGATTATATGATTAACTATCTCTTATTTCTATTAGAAAAGTTAAAAGCATACGTTGTTGCGACGTTGGATCAACGTCGTTGACGTTGATTCAACGTCACAACAACGTATCCTCTCAACTTTTTAATGGAAATAAGAAAAAGTGAAAATAATCCTAATTTTAAGATTTTAAGATTATTATGGATGGGCCCCTGGGCTAATACTGTACATCTGGTAATAATCGTGAGATTTCAATTTTCGCGAATTTCGCGTGGATAACAAATTCGCGAATTCAAGAATCTCGCGAAAATTATTTTTGTCATAGCGCTACTTATAAAAAAGGAAAATTCGCGAATTTTAAACTTCGTAAAAAATCTAAAAATCAGAAATTCGCGAAAATGTAAACACGTGAAAGTTACCAGATCTACAGTATGTGATGTTAAGTAATACATTTTGAGACTGTAGTACAAAGCCAAAATCCAGTACCTGCTTACTTGAAAAGTAAGCTATGCACTGCAGTATGAACATGTCCTTTCAAATTGTCCATAACCTTTAGTCCCCCGATATATCATGTGCAAATGATATTTACACTGGACATTAGTGGGTGGTTCACAGTGAAGGACGCCTGAGGGCTGCGAAAACACTCCAATCTAATGGAGCCCTAACCAGACTTGGTAATGATTTGCTGCTCCGCAGGCATTTTTTGTGGGGACATTAACAGCTCAAGTATGCTTAATGGTGTGGACCTTGTCACTGCTTCGACTAATTTTTGTTGATTCTCGGTTAATGGGTCGGTAGTGCTGTGAGATTTATGGTGATCTCAACACTTTTGTGGTGAATGAGGAAATTTGTGATACGATTTTTTTTAATAATACAAGTCTTCATTCACAGTTACATAACCCTTAAAGCGCTGAAAGACCTTGGTATAAACCATGGAGACCAAAGGTTTTTTTTTCAATTTGAAATCATCATAAATGTCTTAGTTAGCTCTTCCCGATTCATTTGAATACCTATTTTATAGGTCTACAGCCATTACATATTTTTATTCTTACAGTGTGGGGATCGACTTTAGACGTCAGAATCTGACGTCTGCAGACGTCAGATTCTGACGTCTAAAGTCGATTCCCACACTGTAAGAGTTAACCTTTAATGCGCTAAGCACGACTATTATAATTGTTTTTAATCAATTGTGTTAGCATACACACAATGGACACAAGTTTGTCCACCCCAGGAAGTCTTTTCCTTACCCCACAAATGCTGCCAAAATGTGAATGTAAGAGTGTTGATTGACATTCAAACAATGACCATTAAATTTCCGACACCATAGATGCTGAGGCATTGTCAGACAATAACGGAGACATTGCTACGAAGCTAAATTCTCATTGCTCTTGTATTCATGACATGCTCTCTCCAGTCTTTCTGTAACATTTTTAATGCTCATCATCACTGTGACACACTGATGATGACATTAAAAATGTTAATGTGTTAATCTGTACAATGCGTAGAGTGAGCTTAAACTCATCAAAGATATATGGCGCATCGACGGTTCACTGCCAAATTCTTGTGGGCCACCTTGTATAATGCTGCTGTTCCGATATGAAAATCAGCGTTTGATCCTGGTACTTGGCGTAATATGCCACCGCACTCCAGTCAGTCTTGAAAAGTGATATTTTGATAGCGGCCTCAGACAGTCTTCACGAATACTCTCACTGCTTCCCGATATAGCCTATATCTTTCTCAAACATTTTGTACAGTTTTTATACTGCAGTTGAATTCTCCGCTGCAATTACGTTATCGTAAGCGCTATTATACGTGTGAGCCTTATTATTCGCCTTAGATTGTCATTGTTAATATTATAATAGAATGGTACTCAACAATAAAATACAAAGGTTGCGATACATCTGATGATAACGGGGAAGGTATAAACGACATTTGCATGTTTGCATCACAGTTCTCATTTAACCAGAATCCTGTTACAAAATTTGTGTCAAACAAATATCTAAATCTCTATTTTCTCGGTACCTTGATTCGAATGGATGCTGCCTAAACGCAAGCTTGCGCTGATAAGTAACGCTTCAACAACGAATGCGAGATCATTCTCAATAAACACTATTAGACTGGGTAGAATTTGAATAAATGTTAATGGTGGAGGCATTTTGTGTTTACGGCTGGAAAACATTTGTTCTAGATGTATTAATATGTCCTGAAGCCAAATATGGTGTTTGCCAGGCTGAAATTTGAGCGATTATTCATGTAATGTTAAAATCCAAAATGGCCGCCACCGAAACAAGTATAATCTACTAATGGGCATATCTTTGATACCAAACATGATAAAAACACAAATAAAACATGTAGTAATATATTGTTGAACACAAGGAATCCATTGATACTATTACTTAATTGATTAAATATAAACAAATTTAAATAGGAACCATATCTGAACTAAAATGACTCGTTTTTCATAAAGACGGTAATGCAAACATAAGAATATTTCAAACAATTAAAGATATGTTTTGATAGTTGACGCACCAATGACATCCATGAGATTAATACACTTAAATTTGATAAAAAAAATCTATAGCTTGATTCATATCAAGAAACACAATTACTGTTGTAAGTCCTACTGTCTGTTACTGTGAAGCTTAATGTAGTTTGTGGAAGTTTTGAGTGTAAAAAAATATTGGGACATTGTCTGAGACAAAAGATCCTGTGATACCATTACTTATTAGGTAAAATGTAAACACATGCATAGGGGCCATATTTTGACTAAATTGGCTCGTTCTTTTCAAAACAATACAAACACTGCCTGTCCTCCTCTGCCAATATTGTGTCATAATGAATGCCGTGCCTCTTATACAAGTTCTGCCAAACTCCAGAGACTAAAAGCGGCAGATTCAGCAACTCCAGAAAGTTATGCAAGCACATCTACATCCACACCAACTGACCATCCACAAAACATTTTGCTACGAAGTAAACTGTCAAAGATAAATTAAAACCTATGCATATTCTGCCAAAAAGAATCCAAAGAAAAAATACATATCATACAAGAGTTACAGGTTAGCAAAAGGATCCTACCATCATCCCAGTACGTTCAGATTTTGAGAACTAGACTGGCTTGTGTAAATGACCTCACCGCAATCGATGGTAAACATCGATAAATTGATAAAGAAATTGATAAAATAATTAAATCACCAGCAAATAAAACAGACATTTCGTTGTTGTTGCTTTCCCAAGAACTGGAGCACTTAGCATCACATGCCGACATTCTAGATCGTACAGATGTATAGGGGAGATACTGTGCGATTGCCAATGAAGCTAACATTACAATTCCACCATCGTATATTAGTTGGAGGAGCATATTTAAAGAGAAGTTGGCTAAACGCATGTGTATGAGGTCATTGTTCTACATGATCAAGCGCACAAAGATTCACGTGTTCTGCTCGTCCCAACTAAGTACCAGTACATCTCATGCTCTGCCATGACAAAAGAAGATGACTCTGAACTCACGATTCCCACCTTCAAACAGAATGATTCGTTGTTGTCCATGGTGCATGTTGCCTTACGTATACGGGGTGATATACTGTCACATCCCAGACCTGAAGGAATTAACATTAGTGGAAACAGAACTATAGATTGTGAACTAGACAGTCTTTACATGCTACTCATTATAATACTGGGAGGACATAAACTGCCGGAAGAAGAAGTGGAGAGCAACCATGATAACAAACACAACTCTGGCTGTCAATCTCGATTACTCAGTATTGCTCAAGATGTTGTATACACTGCAAGTGGTGACAAATATCTTACCCCAAAGCATATTGAATTGGGAAGCACTCTTCACAATGCGTTCGAAGGAACTAGTGAATTTGTTTTATAAAGCTGGACATGTCATGAGTTACCGAGACGTCCTTAGACTTTACACAGATCTAGGTGAAAACACATTAAAAACAATGGATGAAAATAGGGCTATTGTTCCTCCAAATCTCGTAAGAGGGAGTTTTGTTCCTTTCTCCACAGATAATGTGGACATAAACGAGGCCACTTTAGATGCTACACAGGTCGCATCATGACAAAGAGATCCAACCACAGCAAATTTATTGGATGGTATAAAGTTGTCCACCGTACGGAAATTATGCATCCCAGATGTAATGAATGACATATCGCCAGTAAAAAAAGGGTGATTGATGAATGCCCATTCACTAAGGATAACACAGCGGAGTGATTTACTTGTTCAATCGATGAATCAGTCATAAACGCTCATGCGAAGGACATGGTCTTCATCATGACTCGCTCTTCTCAACATCCAATGCCTTCTTGGACTTCGTTCAATCAGCAGGCCAGCACCATTAATCCAGAGCAAACATCAATGGTGTACCTACCCATAATACAAGCTCCAGCACACGAACTGGATACGCTGATACTGCTGTCATGCGTGTGTTGCACGTAGCAGAATAACTGCACCAGGAACATGTAATAATTCTAACAGTCGTTGTGGCACTGTATCCAAAGCTGATGGAACTTAAGTGGTCAGTGGATCAATACAAGGATGTATTGATACCCAGCCTTGGTGGGCTTCATATAGGAATTAACTTTCTTGACATTTATTTTGGGCTGCCACATGGATGAATCTTGCTTGTGTGAGCTGTGGATAGAATGTGATGTTTTATGTGTTGATAACGCTCAGAAAATGATGGCAGGTAAAGGCTATGTACGATCAATGAGAACGCATAAACTCAAACTGTCACTTGAAGGTGACCATGAGGAAGCGTACACACGTCTAATTTTGCATTGTATTCATGCTCATGTGGAATCAATGTCCTTGTCCTACTGCTGGCGCACTATGACCAAATGGGATGCTCATCTCTATTTTTGAAAGCAGGAACATCTAAACACCCTAGGTATATCCCAGTGCATGAGATTCGGAGACAAATACCATTCAATCAAGTGTCAGCTATACTAGCATTGCATGCCATCACTGGGTGTGACAGTGTTTCACAATTTGCTGGTCACAGTATGAAAGCAACGTTGCGTGTGTTCCAGCAGCATCATTATTTGGCCAATCAGAAGACACCGCTAAATCTACCGAGAAATGTATCTGTACTATATATGGATTGCCTGATGTAGATACGTGTGATTAAGAGCCAGAGTCAAGCTGTTCTGTATGGAACAAGCACAGAGTAACTACGCCTACATCAGATGCAGCACAGTTATCAGGCGGGCCCATTACCAAGCAAGTGTGTGGAACCAAGCAAATTGTTGTCCATCTCCAATTATCCCAGTGTTAACTGGTATGGGGTGGAGATGCAAGGATGGTCATTTAGTGTCACACTTACTTTCTCTCCCACCTATCCGAAGAGAATGTCTTGAAATCATGTAATGTGGTTGTACTAAGTGGTGCTTGAGTAAACTCTGCAGTTGCGAAAAAATGTGCATGCCATGTATAAAATGTTGTAAATACGGTGATGAATGCATAAATATCACACAGGACAGAGATTAATATGAACATGTACAGTTAAGTTCTACTGCACATTACAATACACAGATACCATATGCTGCCTAATCATGGGATATGCCTTATGTTTCCTCTTCCTGGATCATGGATAATTTAAATAGCGATTGTGAGGTTTATGGATATGCTCACTTTGTTATACTGGTTAAAAAGTCATCAAGTTTGTGTTGTCTATGAGAGGAATGAGCCAATTTAGTCAAAATATGGCCTGCATGTTAATGTGTTTATATTTATCAAAAGTAATGGTATCACAGGATTCCTTGTATCAGACAACGTCATAATAAGTTCTACTCGCAGTACTTCCACAAACTACAATAAGCCTTGCAGTAACAGACAGTAGGAAGTACATGAGTAATTTTCTTTTATGCTATTTGAGTTATTGAATCAAGCTATTGATTTCCAATACAATTGCAGTATAATACACTTATAAATGTTTTTGGTGTGTTTCTTATCAAAAATAGATTTTAATATTTGAAATATTCTCTTGTTTGTATCACCGTATGTATGAAAAACGAGTCATTTTAGTTCAGGTATGGTTCCTATGTTGATTTGTTTAGATCTTATCAACTAAATAATGGCATCAATGGCTTCCTTGTGCCCAACAATGTATTTATAGATGTTCTATTTGTGTTTATCATGCTTGGTACCAAAGATATGACTTTAATAGATTTAAGTTCTTTCGGTGGCGTCCATTTTGTAATTTTGCAATTACAGGATTAATCGTTCAAAATCCAGCTTGGCAAACACCATATTTGGATTTGGGACATATTAATACAGCTAGAACACATGTTTTCCAGCCGTAAACACAAAATGCCTCCATGACTTTTTATAAGCACATTTATTCAAATTCTGCCTAGTCTATATACTTTTGAGCCAATGTTGATTTGAAGTTAAAGAAGCTGGATCAACATCAAACCAACATTGGCTTAACGTCTCGTGTATGATAGAAAAAGCCAGGCATCCTTAATGGCGCGTCCAATCCCAGCAAAGGAAAGACGTGGACACAATGTTGATTCAACGTTGGACCACCGTCTTCGACGTTGGCCCAGCGTTGAATCAACATTGTGTCCACGTCTTGTGTTTTCTGGGCTGATCTTGTTCCACGCTCATCGGCAGCTGCGGCCTCTGCTAAAGCGTCCCGAGGGCGGCGAGTTTCCAAATAACCTCCGGTCGGAATCCTAAATATCTCCCGGATCGGTCCGAGTGGCTTTGTACTTAAAATTAACCCCTTGTAGCTAGAGATCAACCCCTATGAGATTAAGGTATTTAATTTGTGGATTCTACCATGTGAAGATATATAGATTATTTGTGTTGACTATAACCATCCCGTTTTTAAGCGTTAAATCAACCCTATTTTTACCCACTTGAAGTTGTGGGTCGCGATAGACACTCAGGGTGGGTGAGAATTTAAATTATTTTGATTTATTGGTTCAAGGGTTGATTTAATTCTTAAAGACGGAATGATTATAGTCAACACAAATAATCTATATAATTATTTCACATGGTAGAATCCACAAATTAAATAAAGGAATTATTGTGAAACAGAAACACCAACCTTTGAGAAATGAAATGAAATAAATCGGGCTTTAGGCCACCTTTGTGCACATATAGGCTAAACTGGGCCAGGGGAACCTCCTGAGGATGGTGAGATGATTGAGGTGACACTGCCCTCCAGACACAGGATTCGAAAGGGGCAGCGATGCCACTACCCTAGGGCCCCCGCCCCAACCCTTGAGAGTAAGATGACAATCTGACCTCAAATGCTGACTTCTGGGGTATAGATTAGGACTAAGTTAGGATTACTTTGCATTTGAACGTAATGCTTGGCTGGGTGATTGACGCAGATATATTGACAAAGCACTGTTATTGACTGGATGACATATCATTATTGTCCTTGCCGCATCTCAACAACATGACGACGGGATGACCGCCGCTCTTGACTGATCGGGGGCAATCTACTTTGATGTAAGGAACGGGAGCAATCCTCAGAATGATAACATAAATCATGTAAATTTATGGTTGACCTTTCAATTGTCTCGTTGAGGTCATTGGCAAAGAGTGGGTTATTGACACGGTTTCGGCTCCTATCGGCTCTCATACACTCACTCATGCACTCATTCATGTACTCACTCGTGTACCCTCTCATGCATTAAATCATGCCCTCACTCATACATTCATGCATGCACTCACTCATATATTCATTCGTGCACTCACTCATGCGCTCACTCATGCGCTCACTCATGCGCTCACTCATGCACTCACTCATACACTCACTCATGCACTCACTCACTCATGCACTGACTGACTGACTGACTGACTGACTGACTGACTGACTGACTGACTGACTGACTGACCGACCGACCGACCGACCGACCGACCGACCGACCGACCGACCGACCAACCGACCGACCGACCGACCGACCGACCGACCGACCGACCGACCGACCGACCGACCGACCGACCGACCGACCGACCGACCGACCGACCGACCGACCGACCGACCGACCGACCGACCGACCGACCGACCGACCGACCGACCGACCGACCGACCGACCGACCGACCGACCGACCGACCGACCGACCGACCGACTGACTGACTGACTGACTGACTGACTGACTGACTGACTGACTGACTGACTGACTGACTGACTGACTGACTGACTGACTGACTGACTGACTGACTGACTGACTGACTGACTGACTGACTGACTGACTGACTGACTGACTGACTGACTGACTGACTGACTGACTGACTGACTGACTGACTGACTGACTGACTGACTGACTGACTGCTGAACTGACTGACTGACTGACTGACTGACTGACTGACTGACTGACTGACTGACTGACTGACTGACTGACTCCTTATATTTCGTTCTCACGATCTCGCGGGCATGAAATAAAAAATGTGAATTTCTCGATCCTGAGCCAGCCAAATGAAATGAATCGGGCTTTAGGCCACCTTTGTGCACATATAGGCTAAACTGGGCCAGGAGAACCTCCTGAGGATGGTGAGATGATTTTGATGACACTGCCCTCCAGACACAGGATTCGAAATTCGAGCCCTGGCGGTCTGAGGCCGAGCACGCTACCTCTCGGTCACGGAGGCTCCCCACGATACTGACTTTCACACGTGGATGGGGAAGAAACATTTTTGTTTCTTTCAAACCGCCGAGACCGGGAACCGAACCCCGAACCCTGGCGTGAAAGGCAGCGGTGCTAACCACTACCCTATAGGCCCCCGCCCTGAGCCAGCCAGCGTACGCATCCCTGGGAGAGGCATTCCATTGAGACATCAGGTCTGGCACGCTCGCAGTTTCCTCCCTCCAGCCTCTTCGATTTTAGGGCACGCCCAGGACACACAGAGAAACTGAACCAATGCTGGTTTATGTTTGCGCCAGCGTCTACGACGCTGGCCCAAACATAAACCGGCATTGGTTCAATGCCTCGTGTTTGTTCGCTGGGTGAATGGGGCTCCGCTGCCTTGTGGGTTACTTTCATATCCCACGCAAAATGGTATCGACTGGATCCGCTATAAACGGCAGGAAGTGCTTACGGTGGTTTTCGGCGAGGACTGGGGAGCTAGTGACCTGTGGGTCACACGGGCCAAATATGGCCACACAATAGAAACACACATTTATCTAGACCGCAATAACGTTCCTTTGTGATCGAGTTAGAGAGATTTCCCATACGAGGAAAGCGTAAAAAATCTTCTTTAGATGTGTTGGCATGGTCGCTTTGCCGGAATAATAGGTGTGAACACATTTCGTCGGCTCGGAGCTATCCCCACGCATTTAATTGGGGGTATACACTTTATACTAGGTTGAAGGGCATAATTTGATATTCTTCAAAATTAAGATGAACCTTGCAATTATTTGCAATCTCATAGTATACTGTAGATCAAAGAATTTTCGCGTGGTATTGATTTTTGTTAATTTCAAGAGGAAGACAAATTTGCGAATTTAGGAATCTCGCAAAAAATATTATTATAATAGCGCTATTCATTAAAAATAATAATTCGCGAATTCACTAATTGGCGAAAAGTTAAACACGTGATAATGACCAGATCTACAATATTGTATTATAATTCAACGAATGAAAAGTAGTTGGACAGTCCATAACTATTTTGACTTTCTGTACTTTAACCCTCCAACTTCAAATTTTTTAAATATAATTTTCATCCACTGTAAGGTGTGTCTCGGTGACGCGATCCACAACTCAAGTGGGTGAAAATTATTCAGATTTGACAAAATGGAGGTCAATGATTTTGAGATCATCACTGATTTCATGTTCTATAAAGCTGTTAGTGCTTATCCTGCTAAGATATTATATTTGAATTTTTACCCACTTCAAGTTGTGTCTCGCTACCGCGACCCACAGCTTCAATTGCCTAAAAATTATGCATATCTGATTAATTTGAGAACAAACATTTACAAATCTTGATGTTTAGACCCACATTTCATTCCCAATAACAGTGATTCGATCGACTAATAAGATTAAAAACGACAATAGTCGTGATCAGCAGGATAAGGGTTAATTATATTTTTAAAATCATCGGTAGCAGTTTTCAATTCTTTTATTTGACCTTCAAACAATAAATTTGAAGCAGAAAAGAAGCATTCAACTTACTAGATTGACATATGTCCTGATTCAAATTGTATACGGGGGGGGGGGGATAAGTGGAAGTATGTTTGACCCACATAAAGTTGGCGGTCGCGACAGCACCCTTCCGGTGGGTAATATATATATATTTTGATTTTGCGCTTTAGGGGCTACTCTTTTATTACTTGAAATTATGATAAAATATCCACATTCAGGTGAGAATTGCAGCAGTAGGTCATCCTCGATGTGTCAGAAACTG
>OZ024907.1:75278291-75328291 GCA_964017125.1 Flabesymbios commensalis | reverse complement strand
TCCATAATTTGTAATCTAAATGTGACGATAGTACTTAAAGGTTAATGGCGTAGGTTAACTAGTAAAAACTTGGTTTACTGTTTGTTGTCTTTTAAAGACATGCATAGACATTATCATCATATCGCAATCTCTCATAATATAAAATCAATGTTTTAGTTGTAATAAAATATTCAGGTGTCGAATATAAATGATGTGAATTAAATGACAGGTGAATAAAAAACAATAATTGTTAAAACTGTATACAACGGATAATAAGCCATTTTCAGTCTTGTAATACAATGGTGCGCTGGCCACACGGAATCACCGCAAGGCAAAAACAACTCGTGTAGATCAATTATTGTAATTAATAAACCCTTGTCGCTCCGGGATGAATAGACGTGTCTTCGATATTGTTTTCCAAGTACTGTAATGCTCAGATTTCAGAAGAAAGATTATGCCAAATATATATATGGACTTGCCACCAAAAAAGCGCGAGAAGTCATTTTGGATTTTGGAGTTTTTGGTCGGACCATCTCCCCAGCAATGCAACAATCAATCCAGCCTTCATTTTTTCTTCCACGCGAAACTGTTAACCCTTTCAGTGCGGGGATCAACTTTAGCCGTCAGAATCTGACGTCTAAAGTCGATCGCGGCACTGAAAGAGAAAAATATTTATAACGGTCATAGACCCGCAACATAGGTATTCAATGATGCAGAAAGAGCTAATTAAGACATTTATGATGATTTCAAATTGGAAAAAACAACATTTGGCAAAGATGTTTCAGCGTTGTAAGGGTTAAAACCACCGCCGCAATCGCACTGACCCGTCAGCCACAGAAATCATGCAGTCGTTCCATCAGTACACGTAGTGGGGATCGATACCTACGGGGCCAGGGGAGTGTCAGGTGTGGAGTCGTTGTTGTGGCCGGGTTTACTTTGGGATAACACGGAGATCGGGGAGGACCGCGGATATGGTGGTGGGCTCCCCGTGTGTTTGTTCTGGCGCGGGACGCAGGCGTGAGGCCTGAGCGCGAGCCGCAGGATTCGAGATGAGCGGGAAGCAAAACGCAGAGTCCGAAGGTATATACAATAGGGTGCCGTCGCGGCTAAATACTCCTATCTGCCACTCTCACGAGCGGCAGATAGGAGCCTTTACCTTCGAGGTTCTTGCAGGTGAACAACGTGATATTTAACTGTTCTGTACATAGACAGTCTTTCAAAAACGACCAGGGAATATTTGCTTAGATTTAGATTTAAATTTGTCTCAACTCTCAACAACCCACCGTGCCCTATCACCCCACCTCACGTCATCATCTGTGCATCATTCATATCATCAATGGAGGACTGCATTTATTTTTTACCGTATTAAAATGTCACTTCAATAACCATTAGTGCAGAAAATGACGTCAGGCAATAATTGACAACTACTACTTGTTTTAATTTATTTCAGGGCATTGGGTTTCAGCATAGGAACCAGAAATAAGACTATAAAGCCTCTTGAAAATAACTTTTTCAGCGAGGCTTCATATCTAACATGTACGAAAAGGTGATAGAGGGCTTCATTCTCGTGCAGCTACACGTGGAAAAAATACGCGATCCCTATGGCCAACCATTGATCGCGTCTGTTTCAGCAGCACTGCATTTGTATCTTCCCTACAGCAAGGCTTGGCTTCTCGAGGTCGCAGATTTGGTCTGCGACCTCGAGAAACCAAGCCTCGCTGCACTTGCCGCAGGGTAGACGCCACTTGTAGCCCGTGGTGCTGTATTTGAGTTCACACACGTAAGACGGAGCCAACCGATTCATGGCTAACGTTAGAACCACTAACTTAAAGCGACACAATCAGGCTAAAATCATAACAAGTCAGTAATTTTATTTTGGCTTCCAAATATGACCATATGATGTGGACATGTCCATGGAAGAGAACTGCAATTTAAAAAAAAAATGTGTTGCGCGTTTACCAGTTAATCGAGGTATATAGACGAAATCCCCGTATTTCTTATTTTTGGACATGCATGTCCAGATATAAAGACGAAATTCCCGTATTTCTTATTTTGGACATGCATGTCCGAAATAGAAATCGCGAATTTCGCTTAGCTGGTAAATACACAACACAAAAATTTAAAAACTTACGCAATTCTAGTCTATGGTCATGTTCGCAGCATATGTATGGCCATATGCGAAAATAAAATTACTGATTTGTTGACGATTTTAGCCTGATTGAGTCGCTTTAACCATCAAACTATTTGATTGGAATTTCACTCACTCGAAGTTTTGTCTCGCTGACGCGATCCAAAACTTCAAGTGAGTGAAAATTCAGATTTTTACAATGTGGTACTTATTGTGCAAATAAAAAACATAATAAACATCATATAATCAGGACCGGTGGTTAAGGGTTGAACCTGGTTCTCCGTTTTTTTTAAATAAATAATATTGGGTCAATAATAGAACCTTGTGTTACACCTGATGTCACAGGTAGAGATGACGATACCTTAGCTTCTATCATAAAATACTGATACCTATCGCGCAGATAATTATTATCAATCCACTTCAGTGAGTTACTGTCAAAGCCAAAATTGTTTTCGTGTCATGCGGTGCAGAATTAAAGCCTTTTAGCAAAGTTAAGAAATATATTGTTTTTTGACCTCCAGAATCTACTTTTATAATGATATCATGATAATATACAAATTAGCTGTATGGTAGTGGAGCGATGTTACATAAAACCGTGTTGAGACGAATTAATTTCACATAACCAGACATTCAGATGACGATTTGTCTAACTGTGTGTTTTCTTCCACCGCAGGTGAGCGCCTGCAAAACTGCCAGAATGAGCAGCAGTGGCTGGACATCACCTACTCCTGCACCAATATCAAAGACAAGGTAAGCCTCGCAGAGTTACACAGAGCACTGTGCACTGCCTGTTCTAGGGTGAGCAGTGTACGCAGAGCCTGATCTGCAGCGCAAATACAAACAGAAGTAACTGCTCACTTTTCAAGTGAGCAGTTACTGCTGCTTGCATTTGCGCTGCAGCAATAGTCGTTTGTCCACGCTCAAATGCTATGTCGAAGTTTATATACTGCATTCAAAATATCCTAGTCCGCAATAACAGACTGTGTGTGCGAGTCTGTAATCATTGCCATTCGTAAATTTGTGCTAAAAAAATCTGGTGTGCAGACGATCGATTGAGCAAAGAAATAACGCGTCTAATTAATTGATTATAATGGCAGATTTACAACTCATTGGAATAATGTCTTAACGTGGGGATTTAAACACCCGTCTTTATCGGTGATTTGATCATTTGAACAGGGTTACCCTCACATTTTTCATGAAAGTGTTGACACTGGTTGCCAGCAACAAAAACATAGCTTTTACTATGTTCTCCAGCTCTGACGCTATGGTTGCGTCAAATTAATATGTGGTGCATTGCTGTGTTGAGCATATGCCGCAGCAATTAACAACGAACAATTGGAAGTTCATCAAGACAAGACACTGGTTTCCTCCCTGGAGGTTTTCCATTCTCTAAAATTTAAATTTAATTCTGCGTTTTGAGCTTAGCTCTTTTTTTTCCAACAAATTGTATAACTAGAACGTTAAGCGCACTCGACGTTGTGTCTCATGTCATTCACAAGTTCATTGGAATAAATACTTCATAGCAAAATAGCAATCATTTTAATAAAATGATTGCTATTTTGCTGAATCGGAGGTGAAGTATTATATATTACATCTCGCTGATCCCGGAGGCATCAAATCAAAACTGTGGGGCGTAAAGGGTGAGCAGTAGAACATACATGGATATTTAGCGCGACCCACAACTTCAAGTGGCTGAAAATTACTTACCTATATTTGTTTTATTTGATTGCAAAAAATATCTGCTAATATTGTTGTTTAGACACACATTTCCCTCCCAATAACAGTGATTTGATCAGCTAATAAAACAGATTAAAAACATCAATAGTCGTAATCAGCTGGATAAGGGCTATTACATTTTTTCCCTGTTCTGGTTGTGAAAATTTTATAATAACGTCACGGTTTGACGTCACGTTTAACCGACATAATATTTAAAAAAAACATTCATAGCCATGATAACATTAACCAGCTATAAATTACAAATCGAAATATCCACCTTACAACGCAGAAATATTTTTGAATATATCATGGAGACCGAAGGGTTTTTTCCAATTTGAAATCATCATAATATAAATGTCTTAGTTGGCTCTTTCCGCTTCATTTGAATACCTATGTTATGGTTATACGGCCATTATAAATGATCTAATTCTTTTAGTTTCATTATTGATATACGTTTAATAATGAATGCTTAGTCAATATTTTATTTGACAAAAAAACGTTTAAAGTATCGCTGGATATTAAAGGGTTAATATGCATGTTAATGACTCATACGCCAGTTGCGTGTCAACCTGCCTCTTGGTTGTACTTCTCTGTGCAATTACAATACCGGGGACTAGATTATAGTACCCACTATACTGTGCTGCCATGCAAAACCGAAAGGCAGTATCTGCTTACTTTAGAGGTGAGCAGATACTGCCCTTTGGCTTTGTCTTGCAGTGTGAGTTTCCGTCACGCCATTGCCAGAGGCGCTAAGATCCCAGCCTCGCTGATTAATAAATAATCTCAAGCGTGCAATTACCGTTCAGCCAGGACGGGAGATGTGGACTCAATGACGCCTAGATGCTGGGACAACGTCGGAGAACTTAGCCCAATCTCCTGTAGGTACTGAGACGACGGCTGTTGCCTAGTGTAACTTTGTAAAAAGGCATATTTGCTTTGTCCTTTTCAACGCGGGGACCGTCTTTAAACGTCAGAATCTGACGTCTATAGACGTCGGATTCTGACGTTTAAAGACGATCCCTGCACTGTAGGCAGCCGACCACATCAGGTGGTTGAGCTCTAACAAATTTTGATGCCATTTTCTGGTACAAGAAAACATTCAGATTCTGAGGTCTAAAGACGGTTCCCGCGCTGAGAAAAATATACTATTATTTATAATGGCCATAGACCAATAACATATGTATTCAAATGAAGCGAAAAGAGCTAACTAAGACTTTTATAATGATTTCAAAATGACTAAAACCCCTTATCGTCTACATGGTTTATACAAAATTATTTCAGTGCTTAGAGGGTTTATGCGCAGTTATACATTTGCTGAAGATGGTAACCTTTTAAACGCTAAGCGGTACTGGAGTCGTTTTATTATGTTTTGTTTGGGAGATGGGCGTGGCGCAATAGTTAGAACGTGGCGTTTAGCCAATGTCGCTTGTTCCAGGATGTTCAGAGAAATATCATGTTTATCTTGTTTATTCGCCCTCGATATTGGGCCATTGTTTCGATGTTGTGTTCTTGGGAACGGCTCTGTACCTCCCATGCTTCACTTGACTCAGGTGTAAATGAGTACCTGGTAGGACAGAGATGGTGATGTGTACGATCAATGGCACACAAACGAACAGGTCCAGTGACCAGGGGGTAAATCTTCACGTCGGCTGATAAATCTTGATATCAGACTATAAAACTGCACCTTTATTTTTATGTTCCCCTTAACCCTTTAACCGCCGGTGCCGCATATATTCGCTTTTTCACCTAATTTTTACCACATTCAGTACCGCTTTTTAAACATGGTAAAGCCATAATGTGACACCAATCAGCACGATTTGAAAAGAGTTGACCTCCATTTTGTCAAACCTGAATAATTTTCACTCACTTGAAGTTGTGAATCGCGTCAGCGAGACACAACTTCAAGTGGGTGAAAATTCAGATTGAATAATTTGGCAGTTAAAGGGTTAAGGTTTCAACAATTAGCATCTCATTTACGTAGGCCTACTTATAATTTTGTCACTGTTCCAGTTTATTCGGGCGTAGACTTCACCCGCGATTGCTAAACAGCGTCCACGCCCGGGTTCATTCGTGTAATATTAAACGCTACCATCTGTGACGCCGGGCTCATTTTCTTTCCAATCAAAAAATGCTTCTCCCCATTATCCCAATCAAATTATTTTAAAAACTCCTATAGCGCCTATATATCCTCAGTGGACCGATCTCAGAGGCGCATAAATCCTTAGCATTAGCATGTGTCATAATCGAGGGCAAAGCAGGCTCGTTAACTGGGAGCCGGGCTACTTTAGGAATGCTGAAATTGTTTGGGCATTACGTATTGGCACAGGCAGGGCTTTCCATAAGGCTGGGCCATAAATAGACAAAGCTCTTGACCCTCCTGAACATATCGTTCAAACAAGTAGGTCAGCTTGATATTCATGCATATTTGTATAATTATTGTATATATTTGTGCATATAAAGCCTAATATTATTAAATAAATAAAAAGTATTAATAAAATAAATAAACACAAATTATGTGCCTTGTTTTGTTTCCAGCTGAACGTGTTATGGGAGTTGAAGCCCGTGGAGCCCCTAAAGCACAGGTACGCCTACATGCAGCACCAACAAGAAGAGCCGGAGGCGGCTCGAAGTCCCATGAGGCTGGTGTTTGTGATCGACGTCAGCCACAGCATGGCGGAGACGTACGGGGACGAGTCAGGTAAATGCAATGAAATAAAATAAATCAGGCTTTAGGTCACTTTGTGAACATACAGGCTAAATTGGGCCAGGATAACCTTCTGAGGATGGTGAGATGAGTGAGATGACACTGCCCTCCAGACACACTATTTGAAATTCAAACCCTGGAGGTCTGAGGCCGTGCACGCCACCTCTCGGTCACAGAGGCTCCCCACAGTACTGAGCTTGACCAGTGGATGGAAAAGAAACATTTTTGTTTCTTTCAAACCGCCGAAACCTGGAAACGAATCCCGAACTCGTAAAAGGCGTAAAAGGCTGCGGTGCTAAACACTACACTAGAGGTAAAAAACGGAGTTATCAAATTTGAATTTTCACCCACTTTAAGTTGCGTCTCGCTGACGCGAGCCGCAACTTCAAGTCCGTAAAAATTACTTAGATTTCGCAAAACGGAGGGTAACTGCATTCAAATATTGCTGATTTATTTCACGTTTTATCTTCGTTTACGAGGTGGTATTTAATGAGCTAATAATAAAATGAGAAACTGAACATTGTCGGGATTGGCGATAAAGGGATATATTAGAGACATAATGGGTAACCAGATATTAAAAAGAGAAATAAGCTTTCAGTATATTGAAAATTGGCTACCTAAATATTTCATTAGAGAAAGAAATACTATATGGTCAAAATCTGAGTCTCAGTATCAGGGCATTCTTTGTATACGTATAGCGCGCATGGTTTTCGATAATAACCAATTTCAGTTTAGAAGGTCCCGTGACTAAATGATGTACGGTATGTGATTCGGTGGAGTAGAGTACTATACTTGAGTAAAAATAGGGGGCCTGAGCAGACAATATATTGTCTAGCCGGCCCAAGTCTGGTAGTCTACCCCCTAATTTAATAACAACTGAATGACGGCGGTGATTGCCCTATCTCATCATGTGACAGACTGAACCACTCTTTGATTGGCCGGGGGTAGAGTACTAGACATGGTCCACATTTATTTCATTCACCTAATTTTTCATAATCATGAAATTAATATAAGAATATTTCTGTAAAAATAACACCATTATTCTGTTAATGACGCTCAGATTTTTAATTATATTTTGATAATATATGTTTGTATATAACAGTATTAAGCCATATCATTTTCATTAACCTTGAAATCTTGCGACGGCAGTTCATACCGTAGTGGAAAAGAAATTCCGAAAAAAATTCAGTATTTTATCTATAATAAATATACAATATACTCATGTAGCTTTCAAATGCACTGCAAACAAGATATTAGACAAATAGTAGGCATACGTACATGTGTGCATGGCGCCTATTTATTAAGTACTACAAAGATACTTTTTTTCGGGTGGGGGGGGGGAGCCTTCCGTAAATTTATCATCGACTTATCTCCGTTAAGAAGAGAGTTTAAACCGATGTTGATTTAATGCTGGGCCAGCGTCGCAGACGTTGGGTCAGCAGTCAATCGATATTGTTTTTTGAGTTGATGTGATGTCCTGGCCCGCAGTGATACCTCTGTACATTCCACGTAGACGGTGTGCTGCGAGGTACAAAAACAAACAGCAGTAACTGCTCACATGAAAATTGAGCAGCTACTGCTGTTTGTCTTTGCACGGCGGCACTATTCCGGTACTGGCAAAAGTGAGCTCTTAAAGTGCTGTAGCCGTTTTTAGTCTGTCATTGGCATGCATTTTGATTCACATTGTACAAATATATAAGCATGTTTACCCAGATTCAAGTCACGGGTAAAACAATAAATGGTATAATGCAGTGCTTTAACCCTTTGACTTCCAGGCCGGGGTGCATGCCAGGATCCAGATATACTGGTGTACGAGTTCTATTTTTCGTCATTTGAAGCTGGAATTGCTAACGCAATTTCCAGCTTCAAATGACGAAAAATACATAAATGTAGTATATATTTGACGAAAATTTGTGTCATTTTATGGTTACGTTCATTGACGAATGACGACGGAAATTTCCGTCATGTATGGTAGTGAAAAGGTTAAGGGTTAAAACGTCAGTTATCGTAAAGAAGAAGGATGAACATTCTGGCTGTTCGCCATTGTGTGATTCTACTACAGTTAGTTTATTTCGCATTTTCAGACAAAAATATCAGTTTGACTGAAGTACTGGATTATGTCGAATGTGAATATCTAGTAATTGGCGCAGTAGGCATATCCCAGCCCTTTTATATCAAATCACAACTTTAATCATGTTTACAACTTTCACTGCGAGATGCAATTTTCATCTAAAAAATTGCCTGTACGTTTAAAAATTAGATTAGGCTAGAATTTACACCCGCCCATGTCGGGAGCGTACAACTGTAATTTTACAAACACTTCAACGGTTTGAACTTAGACCCTCGAAAAGGCGAGAAGAGTATTTATACAATGACCTTCTGTTTAAGTAAAAATCACGTCATTTAGAAACAGTCAGAACCAACATAACAAATCAGCGCGCTGACATTTCTACACCTCTAAGTCTATTGTAGCCCATTAATCCATGATATCACTCCGCTAAAGGATATCCTTAACCCTTACAACGCTGAAATATCTGTATATAAACCATAGAAACCAAAGGTTTTTTTAATTTTAGATCATCATGAATTTCTTAGTTAGCTCTCTTTGCTTCATTTAAAAACCTATCTTTGTGTTTACGACCATTAGAAATAATATAGACGTGAGATTATGACGTCTAAAGACCGTCCGCGCGTTGAAAGTGTTAGATACAATAACCGTGGTATGTTTTTCTTAACATTCATCTCTTTGTATTCTTTTCATTTGGATAACAATAATATTATACATAAGCACTCGTCAGTATTCACTTTTGCAATGCTAAACAATATACAGTACTGATTTCACAAAATGGGACAGATTTTTCATCAGTGGCTGGCCTGCGTTAACGCTGGCCAGCCCGTCATTAGCCCGGGCGCAAGCCCGGCGAGACAGGTGCAGAATTGGTTGCGCCCAGCGCATGAAATGGGCTCGAGCCCCCACACGGTTCGGGCCAGGAAAATATACCCGCCCAAATTCTACTTGGGCTTGCACCCAGTATACTGTGTGGCGGCTAACATGGATGCTGTGAACCATGTGTCATCTCGCCGGGCTGGCCAGGCTCGCTCTGGGCAAGACAGGGCGCGCTCAGCTTGACCACATTCAGCATCATCTGAACAGCTCTGAGTTGATCTAAACGTGCAATAATTGAGTGTCCGTACGTGTATACATGTACACCTGTTGCAGTCCTCATTTATTTCTGCTTAGCCATTTAGCATTTAGCCTTTAGCATTTAGACATTATCTTTAGTATCAGACAAGCAGTTCAGTGTATAAATTCAGAAAATGGGTGGTTCTATGAAGCTACGGTCACTGGAATAGGCCTAACTGAAGTTGAAAAAACAGGCACCTGGAAAGTCAGGCTCGCTCGGCGCACCGGTCGAGCTTGAAACTGGACTCCAGTTATATGAGCTTATACCAAAACGCACATTGCGGCCCGGCTAAACGATTTTATAACTTTGGGCGCATACATGCGAGCCCCAAATGGGGTGGGGAGAGAACATGGGTCTAGCCCAGGGCTAGCCTGCGTTAGCCGGGGCTAGCCCCACTGAAAAAGCTTGTCCCATTTTGCTAAATCAGTACTGTATGTCTGATGGAATATTTGTATCCTCTATACATCAAGCGGATATCACATTTCTTTCATTTTCTAGAACACCTCAGATGGAAATGAGTTCTTTATATTATATCTATTGTCAGAAAGGTGTAGGGCCTACCTATATTTCACATCAATTCTAATAATAATAAGGTGAAAATGTACCTCTCTGTACTGGTTCTTGCAGATTGTAGTGAGCTGACATAACATTGGATAAATGTAATTACAATGCATTGTGTATTATTTACTGTAGGTCCATGTTGTGGAAAAATATGAGTAATCAGTAATTTCCATAAATTTGTATGAAATACAAAATGCCAATAGAGCTCACCTTCCCCTATCAGGTCATACCATCAGACCACCGGTCTGACCTTGACAACAGGTATGTGGGAAGCCTGTACGAAAAGGAGGGGTGCGAGCAATATGAATATTCATTGTGACGTCACCGGTTTACTGACTGTAGTGTGGAGGTCACACTCAAGTCAGATCGTCTGGGCTGCTTGAGGTCACACTCAGGTCAGATCGTCTTTCCAAATCTAAATAGCCCCAACATCGATCAAAATTGCCCATATATCCGTATTTGACACTTTTTTCAATTCCCCAAACATTTGCTGAGAAAAATAATTGATTGACACCTATTTTTTTCAATCACACCCCCCTTTTTTAATTCCGGATCAAGCTGGAGCGGTTGAAGCCGTTTTGTCCTTTTACATTCGGACCATCTTTTTTTAGAAAATCTGGATCCGTCCTTGATCGATTCATTTTTCCACCGTTTTATTGCAGATATTTCCAAGGTGGAGCGGGGGAAGCCGTTTTGTCATTCTTCAATCGGACCGGACCCTCCCTTTTTAGAAAATCTGGATACTCTTCTGATCGATTTAATTTTCCACCGTTTCATTGCAGATATTCCCAAGCTGATGCGTGTGAAGCTGTTCACCATATCCGTCCCTGATTGATGTAAATTTCCACCATTTCATTTCAGATATTTCCAAGTTGGAGCGGGTGAAGCTGTTCGCCATCCTGCTGGTGAGAAGCATGGACATGGAAGATAGTCTGGGAATCATCACATTTGGCACGGTGTCCAAGACAGTTCTCCCCATGAAGAGAATGTCGCCAGACGTCCAGGTGGGACTTGATTCGTCCCCTTGGATATGAAAGGGTGTATCTGTCACAACGTGGCAGATACAAAATATGCTAATTATTGGTATTAAAATGTGTATGTGAGTTATCCTCAACCACTCAAAACTGTGAGTCGCAACTTCAAATACGTGACATTTTAAATACGATAACTTGACATTTTATTAATGGAAACGAAATGCGTGTCTAAACATTTAGATATGCTGATGTTTGCTATCAAATTAATTAATTTATGAGTAATTTGCACCCACTTTAAGTTGTGCGTCGCGGTAGCGAGACAAAACTTCAAGTAGGTAAAAATAAGATAACCTAGCAGGTAAAGGGTAACCCTATAGTACTAAATTCACATCTATAGCTGGTTTCAGACTTCCTATATATCTTCCAAAAAGTGAGAAACGAGGTTTTTCAGTTGCTATATTGGTATATGTTATGACTAATATTATGTATAATGATTATTGAAGTATTTTTTACTAAACTGAAGTTATGGGTTGCGGTAGTGAGACACAATTTCATGAGGATAAAATATTCAATTCTTAATACTTAGCGCTTTAACCACCAAATTATAAAATACAATTTCATGCTAATCCGTGAGATCTGGATCGGATGCGGATCGTAAGCAGGATTCTGAATCGGGATAGTAACCCTGATCACCCCAAAATCTAATCGGTTGTTCCATGTCCCGTGACACACCTCTGGTAGGAGTTTCACGCACATCCGTTCATTAATTTTAAAATATTCCGAGGGACGGACAGACAGACAAATGAACAAACAAACAGACAAACAAACAAGCAAACAAACAAACAAACAAACAAACAATAGTTATAATGGAATAGTTAGATAATTTAAGTATAGAAAGCTTAATCGACGTGATGTAATGCAGGCCTATATGTTTTGCATACATAAATAACAATATTTTCATATTCATAATTTGGTCCGATGACGGTGATAGTCGGGATAACAGCCACCTAGTGAATAACTATAGGTTCTCGATATATCTGTGAATTAATATACATTCATAACATAATAAATAGTCATGATAGGGGATTGCAGCTTTAAGCATAACAATAAGCATAACGCTTGAAAAAACAATTATTGAAAATTACAGTATGTAATTATTACTGCAGAATAAAGTGGACGTTGTACCTTTAAAACACGTAAATTAAACGACAATGGTTGAAGTGACCCAAAGTTGTTTTAATGTCGGGCCGACGTCGAAGACAGTGGGCCGACATTGGGTCAACTTATCGTGTTTGTTGGGAGATGGGACGCTAATATCAACGTGTGTGTTAAAACCAATAAATATGGCGTGCACTCCGAATGAGGCAATTCTGGTCACGCAGGGGTCGGGAAACAAGTCGGGGAGATATACGATTGTCGGACCTGGGACTGCATTATCGCCCACACAGCCGCCATGTTACTGAGGTAGATGTACGGCGTGCGTGACTGTAAGCCGAACGTTAATTGGACGCTAGCGTGACGTCTGCAAAATGGCCGACCAGGGAAACCGGAAGCGGTCAACTCACGGCTGACACTTCAAACACTTCATTACAATTTTGACCCTTAACCCTTCAACCGCCGGTCCCGATTAAATTCGTTTTCTTTTATTTTTTTTATTAGCACATTAAATATCAGATTATAGACATGTTAAAGGTAAAGGTGACATCAATCAGCAATATTTGAAAATCATAGATCTCCATGTTGTTGAATCTGAATAATTTTCATCCACTTGAAGTTGTGGATAGCGTGAGCGAGACACAACTTCAAGTGGGTAAAAATGATAAATAAATAACTTACCGGTTAAATGGTTAACGTGCTTAAACCATGTCTATAGCTGTGATTAGACTTTCTGTGTTCCCTCCAAGAGTAAAATTAGCACTGACTTCTCAAGGTGGGTCTATTACTTTTATTCAAAGTGTACATAACTTTTGCAACAAAGAAGAAATTAGGATTAAGACTGGCAGAAGAAGAAATTAATTTGAGTCAATAGTGAAGACATAATTATGAATTTTGTTCTACACATTTTTGTTTTTCCAAAATTTGCGTTCTATTCTGACGTTGATATTAAAAAAAATAATGTGTTTATATAATATTTTTAATTACTTTTTAATTAATTATTACACCGGAACTGTTTGCAATGGCCTAAACCAAGAGCGTGTCTTATATGAACCTTTGTCGGATTAAAAAGATTCCCTGAACCACAAACGTTGGCACATTCGCCCCAGTGATGATGGGATGAATTGGGACACCAATGTTATCTCTAACGCAGACCCTACTCAACACTACGCGCGGAGATGCAATGGGGATACATGGCAAGCTAAAAACACAGTACAAGCATTTCCCTAGCAAAATAAAAATATAGGACAATAAAGACAAATGATAACTGGTTATTGTTGCAGGTGGAAGCAGTGAAAGCCATACAGGCCATCACCATGGGCGGTGTCACACACTTATCAGCTGGTCTGTTCTCAGCGATAGACCTTTTCAATCAAGTTTTTACGAAGTGGTGAGGAACTAAAGATGTGTTGCTCTACATTACAGGGCCCGTATTCTCGTACAAGTTACGATATATCGTAGGCTTCTGATTGGTCGAGATGGCCATCTCGACCAATCAGAAGCCTGCGATATATCGTAACTTGTACGAGAATACGGGCCCAGTGTAATATAGTGAATAGTGTAGGGCATCTGCTCAACCATATTAATATATGATTGCATTTCTACTCGATTGAGATTAATTAGAAAATAAAAAAATACTTATTCTAAATGAGCATTGGACATGCTACCATTTCTCCAATATCATATTACTTGTTAAAATATTGAGGCTACAAATACTTTACATATCACCTTGGTATTAAAGTGTCGTATTTGCCACAAAGTGGCAAATTCGATACTTTGATACCAAGGTGACGTTTTGTTATTAACATTATTTTGATTAAAATTTTGATTAAAATAATAAACCACTAATTTTGCAGTCGTGTTTATTAAATAATTAACAAAGAGGACATTATCACCGTTGGTCTGACACACACGTCTTTAATAAACTACCGACTGCGCGACTTTTTAGAATATATGTGACGCAGTCTTGGATTGGACAACGGAATAACTGATTATTTATTTGATTATTTATTCTAATCTATGTATCAAACATGAATATATACAAAAGAGCAAGTGCGTACTATTTAACCCGTTCAAGCCTGAATTTACCGTTGTCATCTTCATCCACTACAAGTCGAGAATTGCCCTCGCGATTCTCAACTTGTAGTGGGTGAATATAATTGAAATGTGTGGCAAATAAACGAAATCTATTGTTATTTTTCAACAGTCTCATGAAAAATTTTGTCCTAAGCCCATAGGTTTTAGGAAATTAAGTTATACTTCAAAGATGTAAAATGATGCTTTGATGCATCGCGAGAGTTAAAATTCCAATAAGCACGAGACATTCACCCAATGTATAATCAATGCTGGCGCACCGTCTGCGACGCTGGCCCAACATTGATTCAACATTGTATGAACGTCTCGTGCTTGCTGGTATATGTATTCTAGTTATGTCTAATATAATACATGTTCCCATAAAACCCATGTTCCCATTTAACTTTGAACATTTAATTCTCATTTTCACCCTTTCGAAGTCGAGACTCGAGTGGGTGGAAATTATTCAGATTTGACAAAATATTCTTTTCTCTTGCAGTCGGTACTTTGACGATCACATCATGATATTCACGGACGGCATGGCGAACGAGGGCATGATAGAGACGGCGCCGCTGCTGGCCGAAATGCGAAAACGCATCGGCAATATCAAGAAGGACTGTCACTATGAGGATGATTACACTATCAAGATGACCACTCTTGGAACCGCCGGCTTCATGCCGGAGCTCATATTTGACATCGGCCAGGCGTTCAGCAGCGACGCTTACTACTTCCTCGACGAGACATCACACTTGGAACTGAACCTGATCAGGCCCCTCGTCCTCAGGCAGGTGGGGATGGTTTCCAACGTCAGGATAAAGGTGACCGGCCTGAACGGGGTCACCTTGGAGAAAGGTGAGATGAACGCTGAGTACAGGGACCCTGAGAGGTCATCTGACGACCCCACCGTGGCTTACTACGTGATTCATGACATGTTTGCTGATCTCAGGCGGCACCTTACATGTAGCATCAACCTGCCTCCGAAACACAAAAAACTGCTGAAGGACAAGGATGTCTGCATGATGGAGATACAGTACAGGGACTCCCAGCTGACGACTCACGCCTTGGAAAAGAAGGTGGGCTACGCTGACCTGCCTCGCAAAGAGGTGAAGAACATGGAGCCCAACCTGTTGTTTTACGCCAAGGAGGAGTCGCGCTCGATCACCTACACGGCCCTGAACACCGCGGCGGACCGCATGAAAAAACTGGATCGTAAGGGGGCCAAAAAGATTTTGAGCTACGCGGTGGCGTCCATACGGGAGCACTGCGAGAACATGTCTTTGAAGCTCTCTGAGATGAACCACGCGGATCTTGTGGCTCACTCGGAGCCGATGCTCCTGAACATGGAGCACTGCAATAAGATTATGGGGGACTTCACCGTGCGCTGGGACGACGGCTGGGCGCGGCTGAAAGCCCTGTCCTCTTCGCTGGGTCGAGAGGTGCCGAACGCGGCCGGCGTGTTCGTGCCGGACTCTGAGATCTATACCACCCAGAAAATCAACGACAAGATCTCGGAAATGTGCTACAAGCTCACGGACATCTACAAGTCTCACGGCCTGGCCACCACCACGCTGGAAAGCTATCTGGACGTCATGAGGGAGCTGGAAAAAAAGTTGATGGACGAGGAGATGGTGGTGGAGGAAAAAGACGTAAACAAGTATCGTTTCACGTGAGACCGCATCGAACGTGAATGGTGTGACACAACAGCGTATCTCCACACGCCGGCATCAATTCTTGTGTTCAAAACCAGAGATGAGTACGCTTGAACCACACACACAACTCAGCCTTTGAAAGCAGGCCAAACCTGCTGTCAAAGGCTAAATTGTGTGTGTTTCCTGGTAGAAATACCTCAAATCTAAGCACACAAACTCACCCTAGAGTTATCGGTTTACATTTTCAAAGCTCGATAGGTGTCCAAAACAAAAACACATTCTGTTTTCCTCTGTCGTAGGGTACACCGACGTTTTATGTTATACATCAATTTTATTTCACTTTTATAACGCAAGCGGTTAAGCATTTAGCTTTAAATGTAAAACAATACTTTGCACAACCGGAACGTGTTAAAAAATATTTTATATGTTTGACCATTTGAAATTATTATAGACCGCTATAGATTTATAAATTTTGAACATTGCTGATTTATGACATGTTGGTGTTTTGAAATGATGAATGAATGATGAATGAGTGATGAATAACAAGTGAATTGATGAATAACAAGTGAATGAATTATTGAATGAATGGGCGAATGAATAAATGAATTAATTAATTGATGAATTAATTGATGAATTAATTGATGAATTAATTGATGAATTAATTGATGAATTAATTGATGAATTAATTGATGAAATAATTGATGAATTAATTAATTAATTAATTAATTAATTAACTGTGCTTTAGGACAATTATGTACACGTACAGGCTGAACTTGGCAAGAGAACATCCTGAGAGTTACATGTACGCTTTACTATGAACTCTAATTGCAGTTGATTGATAAACATATGCGTCGTAACCTGCATCGTTGACCTCCATTTTGTAAAATCTGAATAATTTTTACTCACTAGAAGTTGTGGATCGCGTCAGCGAGACACAACTTCAAGTGGGTGAAAATTATTGGCTCTCGTACAAAACAGGATGTAACGTTTCCCTTTTCAAATAAACAGTTACTGGAGTTATGCTAACGTTTCTGTTACTCGCATAATGTAGAACAATGAGGGGTAAAATCTGCTACCGTGATCTGTCCGTTGATGAATGCTGATTATTTAATTGCTCGCATAATGATCTCTATACTTGTTTGTACAGCAGTGGTTTAGGTGTTTTTAATATTGGTTGGTATAATTTTTATATTTATTATTACTGTTGTAAATATGAACGACTCATTTGGCTTTGTTTTGATGTGCTATATGTCATCCTCTTTGCGTTCACCCTTTAACTGCCAAATTATTTAATTGGAATTTTCACCCACTTGAAGTTGTGTCTCGCTGACGCGACCCACAACTTCAAGAGAGTGAAAATTATTGAGATTTGAGAAATGGGTGTCAACGATTTTAAAATCTTGTTGATTGATGTCACGTTTGATCCTTAGCATGTTCATATATGCTAATATAAAATAAAAAAACTAATATAATTGGGACAGGCGGTTAAAGGGTAAAATTGGGCTATCTACCACTATGTATAGTGGCAGGTACAGTACGTTCGTTTTAATACAAAGAGGCGACATTGTGCAATGACAAGTGATGAATAAAAAGTTGAGAAGTTATCTATTTTGTATGTTATTTTAATGAAAATAAGATCAACTTGTGATCTCATAATATTATATTGTTTAATACCCCTACAAAGCAATCATGTTAAGACTAATATTCAAAGTCACTTTCCCAGGTAGTCTTGCTTTACAGCATTATGATTGTGTATCTGGAAACAATTACATACAATACTATTATTAATATGGTTTAGTTATTTCCAATATGGCCACAATTTGCATGGGTTGCCATCTCCTCAGCTCTATCCGGGCAGATAGGCCACTGCTCCTATTGGAGACCGAAGGGGTAGCCACTGCATATGGTAATGAATTAAAAATAGAATTGATTAAAAACATTAGGTTTTACCAACGCATCTCTATAAACAATAGAAAAATACCTCTCACTTTATTTTTCCTGGATTTTCAGCATGCATTCAAATCATAGATTCAGATTAAAAAAAGTACTTCCTTTTATTCAAATTTAATTTCAAATTACATGTTTTCAGACAAACGCTGTTATATTAACATTGTTGATAGCCTAAGATCCATGTGTAGCATGAACACTGACTGATTGATCGAAATGGTGGAATTATTGACTCATAGATGTCGCTCAGTGCTTTGTGGGCCTCCTCTGCTCCGCGTATGATGAAGAGTGAACTATGGCTTTAAGAACTGAATACGAAGATTGTTTTCTTACGGCTGCCTTGCGAAGCATCCACGGAATACTCCGAAAATCATTATTTTGGTGTTTGTACAAGTCCATGTGACAGAGGCGTTGATAACAGGACTGGAATGGAACAATGAATATAAAATTGGATTTGTTGTCAATTTGAAATAATTATAAATGTCTTAGTTGGCTCTTTCCGCTTCATTTGAATACCTATGTCATGGGTTGACGGCCATTATAAATATTGTATTCTTTAAGTGGGGGCTTCTGATTTAGCCGTCAGAATCGGACGTCTATAGAGGTCAGATTCTGCGTCGAAAGTCGGTCCTTGCTTGAAAAGTGAGCTGTTACAATGTTTGCAATGTTGTTTAGCGTTGGTCCAGCGTCTACGACGCTGGAGACGCTCGACCAACGTTAAGCAACATAGGTTGAGCGTAATGTGTCTGCTGAGACGTTCAGAATCTTTCGATGAGGGTCTTCATAGAAATGACTGTGCCAGTGACACAGCCAGCCACAGACACACATAGTAGGGCTATGTCTTTGACAAGCTTCAAGTAGTAAGGACCATACCCTCTGTCTGAGCAGTGGATGATATGTAGCATTAATGGTATAATCAGACCCGCTGATATACCTGCTACAGAACCCACCAGAGATATCACTACGTCCATGTCTGGTATAACTAAAGCCATTATAACTGTAAAGAAATAAACGGAGATTAAAAGTGAGTATCCATCTAACATGTCTAAGCCGTCTGAGCCATTATAACATTATACAAAGTCATTACAACTATAAAAAAACCTAAAAAAACTACACTCTACACAAGCATCAACCTGAAATACATCATTACAGCCAGATAAAAGTACGTAAATATTATACAAAACTTAGATATGAGAAAACTAATCATTGCTAATAAATAAAATATCATTGTTTAATCACAATGCATTTTATGTCACTCGGATAAATATTTCGATAGAGGCTATCTTGTTCAGTGCACAATGATAAATTATAATGCCTGTATGTGGTTTTAGACCACTTATGTGTACACACATGCTAAACTGGGACCTAAACATTTTAAATATCAGAGTGGGGGATGAACCCGCGGGCTCCGACTCTACAGGCACGCAGATTTAATCACTCAACCTGGCCCCCACCAAAACATTGCAAACCCACAAGCACATCAATGATAGCAAATATGTACGTAATAGTGACTTTTCCTGATGAATTAAAAAAAATATATATACATGTATTACACACTATATTATCCGGCAAACACAAACCATTTGGATACAATTTGTGCAGCGTCGGCCCAACGTCTTCGATGTTGGGCAAACAATATACACATGTTATACAAATGTTTTGTATTTGCTGTGTAACGACTTATCTCATAATGACACCGGATGTCTTATACTCACATGCAAGTAGAATAAGCGCCAGTATGAATGTTTTTTGTGCATATTTGATGGATACTGCTGGGTAATATAGGGTGATATTAGATTCCACGGCGGGCCATATAATGTTCACGGGGACGTACAGCTGTACACCAAAACTACCCAGGACTGCAAAAGACAGTAAGATCCGCACTAACATAAACAACCTGGAACAAACAGAAACATGGACAGAATCAAACATTTATTAAATACGATAGAGAACAAAGGGTTATTAATTTAAAAAAACGTAACAGCTGTCTTAATGAACTCTTTTTGCTTCATTTAATTACATATTTTATAGGTCTACAATCGTTATTAATATTTACCCCGTATCCCGTTAGGTTAATTTATTTAAATTTTAAACCACACGATGTTGTATAATCTCGCTACAGCGATCCACAACCTCAAGTGGTTGAAAATTACCCATATTTGTTTAAGATAACTGCCTCCCCTACTGAGCCTCCTGGAGCAGTAGTACCTATTGATCATATTTTTATTAACCACATTTTAATGGTATATTTTCAAATAGCGGAGAGAGAATTCATAACAATCGTGTAGGCCTACCTGGTGACAAAATTTTGAAATTTTGCATGGTGCTAGGTATGGGCAATGTGTTTTCAAAATCCATCGCAAACAAAGTGGGCGTTACCTCTGGTGACCTCTAGAAGTCAAATTCAAAATGGCTGACACAAGACTATGACAACGAATAAAATGTAATATGTCAGCGCGTTTTTGAAGTAGAAAAATTATGTAATACCACTTTTTGTATGTTTTGCGACATGATAAAACATACAAAGACATACAAAGCTTTTGGGGGTCACTTAAATGATATGGTTTTTTTTAGGTCAGCGGTCATGTTTAAGGTCAATTATGAGTTTAATTAACTGCCATATACTATAATAGCAAAAAAACTGTGTGGAAACAAATTTTCAGTTTTTTAAATTTCGTATGGTGTTAGGTATAGGAAATGTAATTCCAAAATACATCGCAAAAAATGTGTATGACATCTGTTGACCTCTGAGTAAAATTCAAAATGACCGCCAAAACGGTGTATTATTTAATCCAAACATTTTACGCGAATGTATAGCTCTAATGTCTTGTGTTTGCTGGGAGGGTAAAACATAAAGTAATAATCCAGAATGCGCAATCTATCTAATTAAAATCCTTAGATGTAATAACTGAGTTCTTTAAACATCTAGTAACAACTAACCATTGATCACTAGGTAGGTTGTAGGTGATATTGGATTGTATGGCGTCCCCAAACCTGATGTAACCATAAAACCCCAGAGCATTGAAGCAGATGACGGTGATAGAACCCGCAGTCTGCAGAATCCCGGTGGCTCCCCCGTAGTCCTCCCGATGTCTGGCCGTCATTTCAGTCGGCAAGACCTACAACCATCAAATACACATACTGTCCAGCTACATGCATTAAATACGGATAGGCGGCCAATGTTGATTTATTAATGGGCCAGCGTCACAAACGGTGGACCAACATTGAACTAATTTATTGGTGGGGCCTACAACCATTACACCACAACTATAAACACCCAGAAACTCATTAACCCTTACAATGCAAAATATTTTTGTATAAAAGTGTGTTTTTTTAGTTTGAAATCATCAGCAATATCTTAGTTAGCTCCTTCTGCTTCATTACAGCCATTATAAATTTTTCAATTCTTTCAGTGCAGGGACCGTCTTTATACATCAGAATGTGACGTCAGATTCTAACGTGTATAAAGACGGTCCCCGCGCTGAAAGAGTTAACCTTGGTGAATGGATCTCGCAGATTTCTCATTCAAATCAAATTTCGCAAGCACTTTTTTCTACTTGTGCGGCAGCTATGCTATGCTATTGGCAATGTTGGAAAAATACAAATGTAACATTTCAACATTTCAGATAAAGTTAATGGGTTTACATAGTGGCGTCATTTACTACTAGTATATGCCCTTATGTATTTTCGTGCAAAATGTTTGTTAAAAGTGATTTTTTGTTTATTCCCATTTGGAACATAGTAGTGATGAGAAAAAAGGGATTGCATTTTTTTCTAACTCTTTAAATCTATCAAAATTGACTAAATCCAAAATGGCCGCCATGTTTCCAAGATATTATCTATTTCAACATAACTTTTGAAATAATGAACACAAAAACATGTATAATATAGCGATTTCTATAGTTTTTAAGACGAGAAAACAGATAACACCATTATATTTTAAAAATAACAGTTTAAACTCGATTTTTTTCAATTTTAACCAGCAAAATGTAAAAACATAGCATAAGTTATCTGCTACGTGTCCGAGAGGCTGTGTGCTAGGCCTTGAACGGAATTTAGGATACTGTATGGAGGGCAGTGCCAATTAAGATACATCTTACCATGCTCAGGAGGTTATCCCCTTATAGGGGGTGGTGCACTCGGTGAAAATTTGGGTTCTGTGTGCAGACAGGATAGTCAAACCCTTAGTCTTGAATATACATTTTTCACCAAAAATATACCTTTGAATATACACATTTTGCCGAAAATAACAAGGCCCTATACAGTTCCTAGCGTAAGCATACCATTTATCAGGCCTATACAGATTTGGACAATAACACACTCTTTCCGAATAGACACAATGCTCGGGATAGCCTAAAAGTTTTAACAAACTATCTGCTACCGTCTAAAAACATGAAAACCCTCTTTTTTGCGCAGCGCACTCATCAAGGCCGAATGTTCGAGACACAAAGCAGCCTTTGAATATGCACATGGTGCAGCTGGGTTATTTTATTGACCCTTGAATATGCAGTACGTGTGATTTTCATACCCTTATATATACCACAATTGTCACCTCTTGAAAATACAGAAATCGGTACAGCTCTAATACACCATGTACACGGAACGTTATCCTGGTTCAGTTTAGTCATAATTTATATGTGCAACAAATGTCCGAATACCCCAATCATTCGTTCACTTATTCACCCATTTCTTTTCACCTCCCCGCCCCCCCCCCCGCTCCCTCCCGATGATATATATTATCTACGAATTTCTGAAATATGATTCAATTAATTACCATTTTTTAAACATTACATAAACATTATCTTCAATGCGAGGAAATACCAAAGGCAGCTACTTAAATTACTAGCTGGCACAAAGTAAACTTCAGTTTGTAAAATTAATGTGTTTTTAATGACAATATATAACGATAGTGTGGAAGTTAAAAATTCGGTGATTCAAACGTCAATATCACATTTTTGAACCTTCACTCGAGTCGGGACCTCAAACATGTCGAACATGAAGCTATATAATTATATTATTAAGAATGCTGCCACAGAAAACACGTGAAGGTTACATTTTTTTTTTAAATTCTAGCAGTCAAAGAATGTAATAATTATGACAAAACTTATTAAATTGTTATGCTTACCACTCCGAAAACAAGTAACTTGATTTACTTTATGTTACTAGCAGCATTATATGTGCCTAGATTCATGCAATGATTAAATAATCAGTGATTTATGATTATAATCACATCTGCCTGATTCACATACCTTATTTATCTGATATTACAATACCAATCATAATTTTTAATATATTGCTGCTTATATTTTCGGAACTATCCTTTCTCTAAATGTATATCGAAAAAGAAGATAATTAAAACAAAGTATGTTTAGAGTGTTTCTGAGAGTGGTTCTCTGGCTCAACACCTCAAAAAAGGCTTCTACTCTGTACGTACTTTGGATTCACGTTTCACACACGTTTCGCCATTACATATTATAACTGCATCACCATGATCACTATATCTATCGTGTATTATTTGTTAGTGTAATATTGAGGTATCATTGAATTAAATGTACCGATAACAGTTTTCATAAAGTTATTGACATAATCACTTATATCACATAATTAAAAGATAAAATATAAATTTAAGGATAATGACTTTACACAATCATGATCATAGCTATAATAGCTCTTTAGATAATAATTTTCTTTCTTTTCAGATTAGTTTTCTTTCATTTTAGATTAACTCATTTAATTCTCATTCAAATTGTATAATATACCGTACATTTATTCATTATAAATAACATTCTGCAATAAATTAATATGATTTATCGTAGTAGGGCAGTAACGCTAAGTAACTCAAGGCTAGACCCATACACGGTTAAGGTCATCTTAACTTCAAACACACTAAGTATTAAATATTTTTTTCAGACATACGTGCCATGAGGATACATTAGGCCTGCTCTTAACTTACATCCCAGGAGTTTTACAACAGCAATGCAAGATCCAGATGGTGCTGCCGCCTTTTGCCATCACCATATTATTATGACAAATGCTAGTTTAAACTCTCCCAAATTGGAAGAAAAATATAGGCCTAGATGCAAGAATGAATGGGATGCAACACATGAATAAAATATCTTTTGCGGAGGATAGTTTAGATTGTATGACAACTAAATGCCAGAAATGCGTAATAATTGTTGTATGTACGAAGAGCTATTATCGTACTTTGCAATGACCTTAGGTTGTCCTTGGTCTGATATTTGTTTGTTACTGTAAAAGCCAACCCTTTTCCATTAATGAGTAAAACATTACTTTTTTTGCGACAAATTGTGCAAGTGAACTGCTTGAGGACTGGTGTAAAAAAAAACAGTATGGTATGACCTTGTTCTGTCAGACCTTATGCAAATAATCTATATATAGCACAGAGTTATTAATACCTATAGGCATATGTTGACCTGTGTAAATATCTAAATATGACAAATAGTTCAGTTTTTCTTCCACCTTTCTAATTTAGTATGTAACATGACATGTAACATTTACCATGTTTGGCTTCCAGAGGTGTTAGTTGCGCATTTGACGTCTTGCAATTCAGAATTATGCGTAGAATATACCAGATTTAAAATAATTTCTTAAGATTTTCTATGATTTGACATTGCAATTACATTATAAAGCATCCATCGGGAAAGGGACCCTCGGTGTATCTGACCAATTACGCTTGGTTCATATTCTAACCTATCATGCAGTTAGTTATGTTTATGGGTGATGTATAGGCTTACTACTAACTACTAGTAAATCATTGCTTTACGTCACTTTTCGGCACAAATGTTCTTTTAAGTGACATTGTAATACGATAAAAACGTTGTAGTCAATTAATGAGATGATAATGTGAGGGTGGGGGTGATAGGGCATGATGGGTTATTGGTGTTTTCCTTTGCTTGCACAATAATGGGTTCTGGGCATATTTAGGGGATTCACCCCCAGACGGTAATGTGTAAGCTTACTACACGCATATAATGAATATATGTGCCGTTATGTAATTTACTTGGGAATATATATAATAAAGCTTATCGTAGCATTTTAGGCAATATAATGATGTCGAATGATGGTAGGATTTGTTTTATTGTAGTTTCTGATAACAAATATTATGGAAAATATAACTTCAGTGATTTCATGGCAGCCATTTTGATTTTTATGTTTTACAAAACATCCACAAGGATGAGAGCTCTACATCCGACCAGATATCACCATAGGGGAACCAACCAAGCATAATCAAAACAGAGAAAAAAACTATCAGCAAAAACAATGTTAGCCGCAGTTTCACTGCGATATCCGGTTGTTTTGCTCATATTTGCATAAATATAGACTTTATAATATTTTTTTTCTAAAAACAAGTGAAAGAACTGGCTTTCTCATACCTGAAAACATAATAATAGACATATTATTTATGTCTCCAGCGTATGCAGCTGCAAAATTATTCGTAAATATGTTTATTTTTATATACTTTGGCGGCCATCTTGGATTTCGCTTTTTTAGACCTTTTTTCGGCATATAAAAAAATGCAATCCCTTTTTTTCTTGATCTTCGTGATATTTTGAGTCAGAATCAAGTGAAAAATCAATTTTAACAGACAAATCGCACGAAAGTGTTATATGTGACATATGAGCCTACACTATACATGTTACATAGACTAACAGTTTTCTACTAAACTATTGCGTACATTGGATAGATGGTACATGGTATTTTCTATGCATTGGGTACATGGTATTCCCCATGCATTGGGTACATTGTATTCCACATGCATTTGGTACATGGTATTCACATGCATTTGGGTACATGATATTCCCCATGCATTGGGTACATGGTATTCCACATGCATTGGGTACATCGTATTTTCCATGCATTGGGTACATGGTATTCCCTATGCATTGGGTACATGGTATTCCCCATGCATTGGGTACATGGTATTCCATATGCATTGGGTACATGGTATTCCACATGCATTGGGTACATGGTATTCCACATGCATTGGGTACATGGTATTCTGTATGCATTGGGTACATATTATTCCCCATTGGGTATATGCAATCCCCCATGCATTGGGTACATGGTATTCTCCATGCATTGGGTACATGGTGTTCCACATGCATTGGGTACATGGTATTCCACATGCATTGGGTACATGGTATTCCCCATGCATTGGGTACATATTATTCTCCTTTGGGTATATGTAATCCCCCATGCATTGGGGGTACATGGTATTCTTCATGTATTGGGTAGATGGTATTCCCCATTGGCTACATGGTATTCCCCTTTGGTTACATGGCATTGGGTCATGGTATTCCTCATCGGTTACATGATATTGAGTACATGGTATTCCCCATTGGGTACATGTCATTTCCGATTGGGTACATGGTATTGCCAATTGGGTACATGGTATTTCCGATTGGTTACATGGTATTTCCCATTGGGTACATGACATTCGCCATTGGGTACAACCGTACATGGCATTTCCCAATGGGTACATGGTATTCCAAATTGGGTACTTGGTATTCCCCATAGGTCACATGGCATTGGGTACATGGTATTCCTCATTGGCTACATGATATTCCGCATTAGGCACATGGTATCCCCAATGATTACATGGTATTGGGTAAATGGTATTCCCCATTGGGTACATGGTATTTTCCGTTGGTTACATGGTATTGGGTACATAATATTCCCGATCGGGTAGATGGTATTTTCCATAGGGTACATGGTATTGCCCAATGAGTACATGATATCTCCCATTGGATACATGGTATTCCCATTTGGGTACATGGTATTCCCCATTGGTTACATGGTATTGGGTACATGGTAATTCCCACTGGTTACATGGTATTTCCCATTGGGTACTTGGCATTCCCCATTGGGTACCACCGTACATGGTATTTCTCATTGGGTACAAGGTATTTCCTATTAGTTACATGGTATCCCCCAATGGTAAATATGATATTGGGTAAATGGTATTCCCCACTGGGTACATGATATTTCCCATTGGGTACATGGTATTCCTTATTGGGTACATAGTATTCCCCATTGGGTACATGGTACTTCCCACTGGGTACATGGTATTCCCGATTGGGTACATGGTATTCCCCATTGGGTATATGGTTTTCCACATTAGATATATGGTATTCCCCATTGGTTACATGGTATTCTTCATTAGGTACATAGTATTTCCTATTGGGTACAAAGTATTCCCCAGTGGATACATGGTATTCCCCATTGGTTACATGGTATTTCCCATTGGGTACATGGTATTCCACATAGGGTACATGGTATCCACCACTGGGTACATGGTATTGGGCACATGGAATTCCCTATTGGTTACATGGTATTGGGCACATGGTATCCCCAATTAGGTACATGGTATTCCTCATTGGGTATATGGTATCCCCATTGGTTACATGGTATTGGGTACATGGTATTGGGTACATGGTATTCCCGATTGGGTACATAGTATTCCCCATTGGGTACATAATCAGATAATATTCCCAATAGTTACATGGTTTTGGGTACATGATATTCTCCATTGAGTACATGGTATTCCCCATGCAATGAGTACGTGCTATTCACCATGCGTTGTGCTTATTGTATTCTCCGTTGAGTACATGGTATTCCCCATTGGGCATGTTGGGTATATGGTATTCAGACTGAGCGGCACTGCCTAAATGAGTTTATCAACTTACCAGTCCGATGCCTTCATAAGCCAGTATGACGCTGCTGAACCAGATAGGTAAGGTGGACATGTCCGCCACGGCCGGGTACTGACCACTGTCCGGCAGATCCATCAGACAGTAGAGAAAAATGACCACTACCCCGGTGAGCATGCAGAAGTTGGACACGGTGGATATGACTGCCAGGTTTCTCATGTTCATCAGCAGGCTGTAGAGCGAGAATACTAACAGGAGAATGAACTTGAGCAGTTGGATCGGTGGATTCCAGTGGGTTTGCGAAAACAACTGAAACAGACGAGACTGTCCCAGCAAACAGGATACATGCGTCCCATGCTGGATCAATGTTGTACCAGCGTCGCAGACGCTGGTACAACATTGTTTCAGCATGAGACCCATGTTTGCTGGGGTGCTGAAGGCTAATCATCAAGGCTTTTACTTCTGCTGAATAAAACAGAGTACCAATAGTTCTGATAATTGCGTACGTGCGAACTTTACAGAGGACGACCTTAGTTTTATTGGTAATTGCTATAGTCAGTTGGCCAGAGGTGGCCAAGGAGGGTTTCGTCACCACTTGAGCGTGCTTACCTAAAACCTGTTTTAGTATGCCAAGGGGACCTCTGGGCATAACTAGCACCCGGTTATCGACTTGCAGGTGTCTGCATGAGTCTTTGAGGGACAAAGTAAGATTTATTACAAAACCGCAAAAAAAAATAATTCCGTGAGAATAATTTAATTTATTACAATTAAACAAAACGTTTTAAAAATGAAACTTTCCCTATGCTTTCCCTATGCAAGTGAAATCTTTGCAATTGATCAAGGATCAGCCTATGTGAAATAGATGCATAGAAATAAAGTTAGGGAGACCAGATAAGTATACATGATTATCATAAATATAGGTACTGTACATGTGCTATCAGCTTTTAAAAACAAATACAGTTTTAAAGCCGATTGTTCTTAACAAATCAATAAAATATGATAAACTAGTGGCTCATAGTTTGTCACTTCAAGTATGAAACACGATACTGTGCCCTTGAAATGTAACATACACAAATGTAACATATTAGAATGTTGGCAATTTAGCAAAACATCGAACTTCCATGTTTGAATGAACCATATTATCCAGTTAGCAATTAGTAACAACCCATCGGACGTCTAGCACAACTACACCGCGAATTAATACATTTGCTTGCAGTACACAAGTAGACACAGCTCTGGGCATAAAGTAGGCATTAGCTGACATCTCATTGGGATGGGCAGTTGTGGATTCAGCAATTGAAGCCAATTTGTTTACTATAATTCCTAATACACACCACAGCTGGCACATTCATCCTCTTATGTGCTTTACAGGGGTTCGGGGTCATGCACCTCCAGAAAAATGTCAAACCCTAAGGCTTAAAATGGTGCTTTACGGAGCATATAAAAGCCCAAATTAGTAGTTTTTAGGGGATACTGAAGGGAGGGCGCCGCTCCTTCTGGATCAGCTACTGGTGGGTTGCATAATTCGATCGGGCTGATTTTTTCTGGAGATGATAATCATATACCAAGGAGAGCAATATGGGCACAGCACAGACCCTAATAAACTGTTTCGGGTAAGTCGTCCTTTGTGGGTGTTTTTCTAAGATCTGTTGCTTTTTATCATGGAAGTGAATTGACTTCTACAGCAGTTGGTGATAAAGGGATAGTACAATTTTATCACAAATTTCTCCGCATCTTTTAATTTAAATCTGTCATTTGCAACGCTTGAATAAATAGTATGGTTTATGACATTACTCATATCAACAAAGTTAGCTGATGAAGATATAAACATAGTTACTGTGAGATGTCTGCTTCATCTTGCCTGATAAATAGTATAAGAGTAAAGTTAACAGATCTTTGCCACGATATGTCATAAATGTATCAGAATGATACTTTATGTCAGTAGATCTACATGCATATATGGTACAGAACTATAGTGTACAGGAACGATATTATAGAACCATAAAGTTACAATTTAATAATTACATTATTACATTATAATGTCACTATATCATGGTATAATCTTGTCACAAACCTTGAAATTTCATGTTATGGCATGATAGTGTCGATATATGATAATCATAGTAGGACCTACCATAATATGGAATTATAATGACAATATATGGCAACAAAATGTCGGTATGCTGACATTTAAAAGTATGATGAAATCTCTGTTTTCATACCTCGGCATGACACTGAAATGGTGGGATATTCCACCCTATGCCATACAATGATGGGATGGAGCACTACAGTGTCAGGATTTGTTACTTTAATAAAAGAATAATACTATAATATCGCACTAGCTGTAGTGTAACAATATTACATCCACATCATTGTATATGGTATTAAATGTTATCAGCATATTGTCACATTAGGTTGCTATATTTTCAGAATATGGAGTTATAGTATTAAGATATGACAACAATTCCCCACAACATGCTATTATAATGTTGTCAGAATATGGCTTTATAAAGTGTGAATATAGCCATATACTTGGCAATACAGTAGTGAGTGGAACCTGCTGTGAGCACCCACTCTTAGGAGCAGCCAACCTCCTACGCGAGGCCACTTGGTCATTCCCAAAAATGACATTTTGTATATAAATGAACCTCCTATGTGCAGCCACCTATATTGAAAGGCCACTTTATCTGTGTCGCAAGGGTGGCGTGATCAAGGTCTGCGAAGACAGGTCGAAACGTTGCAATTGCAATCGTTTCACACTAAGTGCCAAAATGAGTAAAATATAACTAAAGATCTGACATTTTAGTATCCTAGATCAAAGCCATTATAATGGTATGATATTGCTGTATTATGGATATACGTAGCACCTAAATATCCGCATATGTTCTTATAGAATGTGAGCTATTAGTAATATAATTGAGGGATGTATTGCATATTATAATGTTCTATATCAGGCCTGCTATCGTGTGGAAATATGGTATTGTAATATCAGGACACTTTAATGTGACGATATGGAATTATATATGTTGATATAAATTATATATATATATATATATATAACCCTCATGGCTTTAATGTGGCATAGATATAAGATGACACCAAGGTCATTTGTGTGACTACTGAGGATCCACATTGTTACGAACTTGGACAAAATAATGGTTAAACATTTTTTTTTATAATTTCTCCGAAAGTAAAGGGTTTCTGCATTTAAAAACCATATTCAGGTATGGATTATTAGAGTATTCTAATCATTTTAACTGTTTTTTGGGCTCAGTAGGTGATTTCGAAGACGATGTATAGGAATAAAAAGATGTTTATTCGCAAAAATTTAGGGACAAAAAGGCACTGGATTATACGCATATTTGTCATATTTTCAAATAAAAGAGTTTGAATGGTATGCTTAGATACAAAGTTAAAATGTTCTTTTATTACGCCTCTTTTGATCCTTGATAAAAAATATTATCTTCAAGTATATTATAATAAAGTTATATAACCTCCACATTATGTTTAATTAGGTTTTTTTCTGTGTATAATAATGTTGATTGACTGGTAAAATTTGGCGGCCATTTTAAAAATACTCTGTAACTCTAGAACAAATAATATTGTCCTAAAGTATATTACAGTAAAGCTATATTACATCCAGATTGTTTTCTTATTTTTAATTATAAGTGTTTTCTGTTCATAATAATGTTGATTGACTGGTAAAATTGACAATTTAAGGGTGAATTTGGTGGCCATTTAGAAAATGCTCTGTAGCTCTAGTGCACACACATGCAAGCCGACAACCGATCGGTTTCATTAAATGAAGTCTGAGAATACATCTAGCAAGGTTTTAGGTATGCACAGAAAAGTAGACACGAAAACCTTAAATAAGCTCTTTTCTGATTCCTGGCCAACTGACTATTATTGCAATGAATTGTTTAAAAATGAGTTGTATCTACTACCTCAAAATGTAGGTATTATATGAAAATAATATGTTTTGTGACTTTAAAGATATCAACAAATTTGTGTTTATTATGTCATGTGACAATGTAGTTTTAAAATTAAGCGTGGTTTAATCAAGCGTGGATATAAAGACATAATGTGCTCTTTTTTCATTGCCATTCTTACATTTTGTGATGAAGGTACATTTCTGATAGCAGAAATGCATAACATATTTTTTTTCGTTTGAATATTGCTTATAGTGTAGGCCTACAGTTTGTGTTATCGGTGCAGCGTATTTTACAAACCTGTGTAATTATAATTTATTTACTTAATTTCTTGACAGGCCTAAAATTCTCGTGAGCTGGATAAAGTATATATGTAACATGAAATGTTACAACTGTAAAATGTAGATAAATGTACAGTGCCGGTTTTCTAATCTAATCAATCGATCATAACTTCATGCATATATTATCATTTAACAATGATAATGACTGTACCATTCAACAGGGGGTCTCAATTGCAATAAAGATGACAGTGACATGGTTAACGTGCATTATAGCTATAACGCCCGCATATATATAGAACGATCCTAATGATCTGGTTAGAGGCAATAAGCAAATAAGTCGCTGCTCAAATTGGTATATCTATGTTTTTTTACGATCGATGAACTTCATATATCAGATTCAATATTGTCAGAGTGGCAATTGAAACCATCATCAAGCTTTAGCCACAGCTGTCTAAGTATAAACTTGTGTTGTGCATATTAACCATGTTAAAACAGTGACTTTTATTATGCATTGTTAATATATTATTGGATTAAACAATTCAAGTTAAGAGTTAATTCTTAATGCATGTGACTATTTTGAGTTTTGTGACAACCAGTACTAGAAATGTCTAAGTTAGTTTTTTCTCATTCATTTGAATACCTATGTTATGGGTCTGGGTCTACGACCATTAGAAATATTTTTACACTTACAGTGCGGGGATAGACTTTGGTCGTCAGAATCTGACGCCTACAGACGTCAGATTTTGACGACTGAAGTCTATCCCCGCGCTGTAAGGGTTAAAGTTCTAAATAATAAAATACCGACCTTATATCGTGTGTCGCTACCGCGGCCCACAACTTCAAATGGGTTAAAAATATTTTTTTAATTGGAGACTAAGCACTTGGAAATATTGCTTATTTGCTGTAATTATTATCTTTACCATATATGCATTTATTTTTACCACGTACTGTTATTTTAGGACGTACCTGAGCTAAATTGTCTGCAATAAAATCGTAATAGAGCGTCACAAATCCCATCTGAAGAAGACAAAGCGCCGTATTGGCTAGAAACCTGAAAAAGAGAAATCACCGGATACTTAGTATAGCGGACTTTGTTAGTACATTCTATTTAGTATATTACTTTAGATTAACCCCTGTGTATCACGTATATGAGCAGTTTCTCAAAGTGCGGGAACAGACTTTAGACGTATCGGGCCACATTCTGATGTCTAACTCTCAGTGTCTATACGTGGTTTCACCACCCCAAATGCCAGTCCTATTGAAATACATGTAAAATGTCTCAACTCCCCGGGCCGATTTTACTTCTTTTCGCAGCCACCCCCCTATCTAGTGCCGCATATCATAATGAAGCCTGGACTGTGCTTTATCAAAAAACAGCTCCGATTAGGGGCTGCTACCCAGACAGATTTTGAGCTAGGCCCCCTATTGTGCAAAAAGGTCACCATAGTCTAAATTAGGCTTAAATTCAAACCCTCTTTCACAGATCAAACACACATCCTTTCAACCCACTTTATCCCTGTCAGATTATAAAGGAAACATCGTGTACTTGATAAATATCCACAGAAATATAACTTCTTTGTATTTGTTTTTACTTCAACACAGGTTGAAACAGCCGCATTGAAAATATTTTGTGTGATGATTCATTAGTATACACCTGCCGTGATTTCGGCTTATTTAGGGTAGTGAGTCCATATGTCAGATGTTGACGTCTTAAAAATCGATCACAGCACTGAGATAATTACAAATTTATAATGGCCATTGACCCATAACATTGACCTGTATCGAATGAAGCGGGAAAAGCCAGCTCAGACAATCATGATGATTTCCAATTAAAAAATCCTCTTTGGTCCAAATGGTTTACACAACAAATATTTCAGCGCTCTAAGCATGGTGGGATGGAAGTAGATTTTGTCAGCCAAAGAACTATGTTTTTTTGTCCCCCGAAGACGTAAATTTCATCAGCAATTCCACTTCAAAATGATTCAATTACTAATTATTTGATGTCAAAAATGCCAAAAACCATGGCATGTACGCACAATTTGCGGTGGGAATTCCGGCAGTCATCCTATCCACCCAGATGTGATTAAAACTGACTGGCTTTTAAAGTAGGCCCTAGACTTCAAATACAAATACAAATATGGTTATAATTTGTTCCAGTAGTTCTACATGAAGCTGACACCTATATGCAGGCATATGGGTAATAATTCTATTTTACCTTGCTTTACTGCTGTGGCGGGCAACTATATGTGGCCCATCTGCACACACTGCCTCAGCCACACTGCCATAGTCCATTGCCTCATCCATATGCCTGAAAATATATCCTTGTGAAAAAATACAAAAATGTATTGACCCTTAATGTGTCCTTCTAAAATGAATAATTAAAGAGAAATGATAATTAAATTTGATAAAGTATTTTTTGATTGACATTGTGGGGTGGGTAAACATGTAAATTATATAACTTAGTGCTTTAACCTTTACAGCGCGGGGATCAACTTCAGTCGTCAGAATCTGACGACTGTAGACGTCAGATTCTGACGTCTAAAGTCCATCCCCGCACTGTCAGAGAAAAAATATTTATAATAGCCGTAGACCCATAACATAGGTATTCAAATAAAAAGAGCTGAATAAGACATTTATGATGATTTCAAATTGAAATAAACCCTTTGATCTCCAATATTTTTATAAAGCGCTAAAAGAGTTAAGGGTTGACATGTTAATTACGCCATCATTCTAGACCTCTCTGAACCTAGTCCAGCAACTACTGCTTGCCGTTGCATTGCAGAATGCTCATGAGTGCAATATCAAAATAGTGCACATACTACACTAGAGTTGATCCAACAAACTACACTATCGTTTATCCAACATACTACACTACCAGCGTGGATCTGTGCAAAGCGTGCATGCTATAGCTTAATGCTGGATCACTGTTTTCGACCTTCGCCAAGATTTTAATTTTGGTGCAGTCTGTAAAGGCTCCAACAAACTGCAAAGACTCCGCGCGATTGTTTAAAACGTGACGGTCGTGGCAGCTTTTATAAAATCCCAGACAATCTGGTTCTACGACGGCTAAGACCTGAAGACGGGTCATCACTAAGATTGAAAATGTTCAGTCCTGACGACAGCTTCTGACGCAACGGAAATAGACAAGATCGTAGTCGTGGAAGTGGCCACACCGCACCGATTGCTTAGGATTATCGTCGAGTCATAAGCAATTGGGGATAGCACAAGAGAGGCACTTGTATGTTAATATAAGCACTTGTATGTTAATATAAATCAATTGCTAAAATACTTCGCCATGTCCTAAGAGTTCATAGATTGGATAAGACTGTCAAGGGGGGAAGGCTGAGATGGTGGCTATTTATAAGGAAACAGACCGAATCAAAGAGATGAACTGCAACAAGCAAGCATATGGACACACTGCCAAGCGCTCTTCTGGACCAATAACACTGTTCTAAACCCAGATGTACTGCACCCATCGGACTATGGATCGAACATGGAAGACGACGTCTGGCTTACTAGATTATGACCTGGGCCCGTATTCTCGTACAAGTTGCGATATATCGTAGGCTTTTGATTGGTCAAAAGCCTGCGATATATCGTAACTTGTACGAGAAAACGGCACCTGCACCAGATGTGGTCCTCCACCTGGTAAAGGCCGTTCAAATTCCAAGTGGGAACGTGCAAGGTGCTCCTGTCGCAAACATGGATCAACTGTGACCTCAATAAGGGGGTGTGAGAATCCCGACACATCACTCGACGACGCAGAGGATGAGGACTCAAGACATGACGAGGACGATGTCAAAAACACCACGCAAGCTACTAGTATTGTGCTAGCTGAGCCGTGAGTGTGAAACGCGTTGTGTTTATACGTAACTTCACATCTAAAGACAGAGTTACATTCACTCGATTAGCTTACACACATAATGATGATTTTATTTGTATACCGAGTGACTATAACTAATTACAGACATTATTGATGGTAACGTACGACTAGGCCTACTCCATTTATTAATCTTTGTGACAACACCTAACATAATAAAATTATCATTCTGCTCGTCTTTTATTACTAGTTCTCATAACATAGCAAGATAATCAATACTGTAAACGTGTTGTATATTTTGGTTTGCCTTCATATGATGTCAATACTGATGCTAAAAAATGTAAAAATATCTTTTGGAGATTTTAAATGATCAATACTAATGCCAGACAAGTAGAATTGTATAGTTTCCCACATATTTCACTATTCCCCCACACTATATCTCAGACTGCCAACATGTTTTTATTGTTATTTGGGATGTCCTTCAAACATTTGAATGGGGTGGGGGTAGGGGGCTTGCTTTCATACAAAAATCGCACGGGACCTTATTTCGGTAAACATGTTCCTTGAGTAGTTATAGTGAAAGTATATTATTATTGCTGCATAATTTATATTATTATAATATAATTTAGCTTACTATTATGCTAACAAGATCAGTTTACGTCCGGTCTATAGTCACCATGCAATAACAAGTGCATGGTTATGGCATCTGATTCCCCCATGTCTACGAGATGCGGGAAACATACACAATACATTCACTCGATTAGTTTACACACATAATGATGACCGAGTAACTACAACTAATTACAGACATTATTGCTGTTAACGTACGACTAGGTTTACTCCATTTATTATTCTTAACACATGGGAGATTAAAATTATAATTATTTTCGTCATTTATTACTAGTTCTCATAAAATAACAAGGCAATCCACACTGTAAAACGATGCATTTTTTGTTTTGCCATCATATGATTGCATTACTGGTGCTAAAATATGTAAAAAATATATACTACAGTTAAACAGCACCAAAAACAGTTTCCCGCACTAAAACCAGAGATAAAATAGCTACTGCATATAGCAGAAAAACCCTCTGGAAAGCGTAGAAACCGAGTAATTACATAATGAGTGAGGGTATGTATAAAGAAAAAAAGAATAATACTAGTTATATTTAAGATGTTTTAAAATCAATCTAACAAATGCATTGACTGTCGTCAGCTCGAAACACCATGAACACGTACGCTAGATTCAATGTGCAATGATCACTGATGACGGAACCAGTTATAGCAAAAAACTGAGCCTGGGTTACTGTCGCAGCCTCTCCGATAACAGATTCTACTAAACCGGCCTAATCAATAGATCGCACATGAATATTTTAGAATAAAAGAAAATATAAATATATATATAAAAATACAAACTACGTCCTAACCGTTTTATAAAGCGGAGATACGCGCACGCTTAAGGTTTGAAAACAGTTATAAATGTATTTTGCTAAGCATAATATTACTAACGGTCGATGTGTGGATGACAAAATGTATGTGAATTTTTCGTCGTTTGACAACGAATCGAATTCAGCGATGTGTAATTTACTTTCGGCAAGTAAACTAGTTATCTGTGTAGCGAAGAATGGGCAACTAAATAAAAAGTGAATTTTGTCTTTGTAACAGTGTTGAAACTGCCCAGCCCGGGGATCGAGCCGCCAACCCTGACATCGTGATGCCTGAGTGCTACGCATCTAGCCAAAGAGTCGACTCATTGGCCAGAGTAGTAATCACTCCAGTCGACCATACACACACCCGGCTACATACTCCCCTCTCAAATATATGCTCGTCCCCGAGCAGCCTTCAACACACTCGTGGGTTAACTTCTCCTGCCTGCCTTTTACCGCAACCCTATCCCCAGTGTTCTGTACTGAGGTCAGGCCTATTGGTACTGCATTACCGGTAAGGAGAACCGTTATTGGGCGCCAATGTAACAGTGTTGCAACTGCCCAGCCCGGGGATCGAACCACCAACCCTGACATCGTGATGCCTGAGTGCTACGCATCTAGCCAAAGAGTCGACTTGTTGGCCAGAGTAGTAATCACTCCAGTCCGCCATACACACACCCGGCTACATCTTCAATACAGTTTGATGTACATCTTTGACATAAGCGCTGTTCTAGTGGTATTTTTCGCGGTGTTACATGCCTTCTTCGTTCTATTTCTATGTGAGTATGTGAGTATGTGAGCTCATTCTTATTCTCGATAGCGCCTTTATCCACCTTGTGTCGAGGATGACACACAGATATTCTTCTAGCGAGTGGTCGATTTTGAATTTCATGTACGTTCGCAATTCTAGGGAGTTTCGGGCATTTTTTAACCAATCAAATTTATATGTATTTTATCAAAGATAATTTGACTTGTTTTATGAGAAGATTGGAATTTTCCACCGTATGGTTTCTCCAAACGGGGTGGTGAGAGGTATATCAGAACCTTTAATTTATATATCACCCAGCAAACACAAAACATCTGTATAACATTTATACAATGTCGGCCCAACGTCTTCGACGTTGGCCTAACATTGCATAAACGTCATACAAATGTTTTGTGTTCACTGGGCTGGTTCTTCGTGCACTCTTGTGAATATCTATTCTGTGTAGGCCTACACGCAATAGTGACGGCAATACTGTTTCAGGGGCAGATCTAGAATTTGAAAATAAAGGGGTCCGATGGAAAAGTATTGCAATTTTCTTTACCTTAGAGCGCTGGTATCAACTACAGTATAGGAAGGCATTCTGATATTTTTTTTAGCATATAGGCTAAACTGGTCCAGTCGCGGTTGTAGGCCAAACATCTCGTCCAGTGTTTGTTTTTTGCGTATAAAAGTATGTAGTTCAGCTTGTCGAAAGGACAGAATGAAATAATGAGGTTTTAGTCCACTATTGTGCACATACATGTATGCCCTCCAGACACAGGATCCCAGCTCGCTACATCTCGGTCACCGAGTCTCTCCACAAAACTGTTTGTGTCAGAGAAAGGCTAACTTAAGTCTGCAGTGCAAAGCCAAAAGGCAGAATCTGCTTATTTTACAAGCAATCAGATGCTGCCTTTTGGCTTTGCAGAGCAGAATTGCTGCTTAATGTTCAAGCAGATACCTACACTGATATTGTTGGTAACAATGTAGTCCAATAAATCATAACAAGGGTTTAGACTTACTTTTTACGAACTTTTCTGCTGATATTTAGTAGAAGGTGCATGCAATGCAGTGCCAATAAACCCACGAGCATTCCTCCGAACAGACTGAACTGCAACCAAGTGAAAAAAGAAGGCATATAAAAGCAATTACTCCACGGAGAATACATGAGGATCTGTTGATGTTTGAGAAAAAATGTGCGAGAGAGTAGCGCGAGTCGATTATTCCCAGTAATCAACAGATAGAGATGTTTTCACCAGCCATTGCACTTCATATATCACATAGTAAAATTTCATAATGACTATGTACTTGACTGGTTTGAGCTAAATGTATCAATATATCATCATTATATCACGTGCAGTGCTTTAAAATAAAAAGAAGGATAAACAGCTAGATGATGAAACCACTGATAATCGACTGGATAATGTACGTGGATATTAGAACCCCAGTTATCTCCTCAAAGAGTGAATAATAAGTGAATAATATTGTTCTACGTATACGTCGCTTCTTGTATTACGACAAGGGGGGATGGGCGTCACCTCCTCGTTGTCCCTTCTGGGCAACTTTATGGAAGCCTAAGCACACCCAAACGTTTTAATATTTTTTTGTTATTCTCACGTTATTACATATGGGTCTGGAATATTTTGCATTTCTTTTTAAATCTATATAAAATAGGTTATGTTGTAAATACAGAGCATTATAGTCATTGGTTTGTGGCGGTCTATATTGTCTGAAACAGTATGTGGATGTGTGTCTAACGTTTTATTAGTATACGGAACTGTCTTAAGTATTTCTATTGTATGTATTCGTGTTTGTAAATGGGCTACTTTCTATGATTTGTGCTTGGTGATTTTTCTCGGGGTCTGCCACCCCCAGAGTGATCGCCTGGCCCATACTTCGTACATACAGAGCTTTTTGGAGTATTTATATTAGTGTCTCGTTATTAATTAATTTACTAGGGTTATAACTCTTGTTAGGTAATTTTAAAGGTTCTTTATAATGGATGGCACCAGAGACATAACTCTCTTGCATAAAAAAACGCAAAATTATACAACATAACGATGACAATACAAAATTTCAATTGTAAAGCAGCACGTGATAGAACTGTGCAATGTACGCATATCGGTTGGTTATATATTGCTGTTCGCTATAGCGCTGCTCTGCAAAGCAAAAATGAAGTATCTGATTACTTGTAAAGTAAACAGATACTCATTTTTGGCTTTGCACGGCATAGTGGCGAGACACATATGCAAATGAATATAAATTGTATTTTTTTGATTCTGCATTTAAAGGGTTGAGTAGACAGGTAATTGGCTTTGTCTTGGAACACAAAATCTATATTTTAGCCCAAAGGGTTTTTTTCATTTTGAAATCATCATAAATGTCTTAGTTAGCTCTTTCCGATTCATTTGAATACCTATGTTACGGGTCTACGGCCATTATAAATATTTTTACTCTTTCAGTGCGGGAATAGACTTTAATCGTCAGAATCTGACGTCTACAGACGTCAGATTCTGACGACTAAAGTCTATCCCCGCGCTGTAAGGGTTAGCCTGCACAATTGACAATAGATAATAGACAATAGTCAATTACTGCCCAGGTTGCCTATTGTCATGTAGCCCAAAGTCCATATTTTGTCTTTCACAATTTTTTTATCGCCACCTGAAGTGATAACAAATACTGCTCTCACTTATGCCGGTCAGTTGAGAAGCTGACCACAGCGTCAGCTGCATATCAGCCTATTGAAGCCCGTTTTTATTATTGGTTGGAGTTGACACGCACATTCCCCCATACTCATTTCTTATTAATAAGATTAATCAATTCCTTAACCACCGTCAACCCGTATACCTGTCGCTGAAAAAGATTGATTGAAACCTATTAAAAACGGTTTGCGTGTAAGAAATGTTAAGTCTTAACCCCATAGCCGCCAAATTATTCAATCTGAATTTTCACCCACTTGAAGTTGTGTCTCGCTGACGCGATCCACAACAAGTGAGTAAAAATTATTCAGATCTGATAAAATAGAGGTCAACTGTTTTCAAATATTGCTGATTGCTGTCACATTTTATCTTTAACATGTTTAAAAGGTGGTACTTATTATGCTAATAAAAATGAAAACCCGAATATATTCGGCACCGGCGGTTAAAGGGTTAAAGCGCTAAATTATAGTATTATTATTTTGTACATACCTGAAAGTTTGTCTACCGCCATACACAACTTCAAGTGAGTAAAAATTACTAAAATATACCATATTTACACCAAAGCATCTTAGAAAATTCAATGTTCATTTTTATTCGAATTTTCACGTTTCATGGATATAAATAAAACCTCTAGGCTGCTATAGACATTATCACCACTTTAATCCTTATCCCTTAACCCTTTAACCGCCGGTGCCGCATATATTTTTTATTAGCACATTAAGCACCATCTTTCAAACATGTTAAAGATAAAATGTGACATCAATCAGCAATATGTGAAAACAGTTGACCTACATTTTGTCAAATCTGAATAATTTTCACCCACTTGAAGTTGTGGATCGCGTCAGCGAGACACAATTTTAAGTGGGTGAAAATTTAGATTGAATAATTTGGCGGTTAAAGGGTTAAAGCGCTGAAATATTTGTATATGAACCATGGGGACCAAAGTTATTTTTTGAATTTGAAATCATCATACATGTCTTAGTTAGCTCTTTCTGGTTCATTTGAAAACCTATGGTATGGGTCTACGGCAATTGGAAATATGTTTACTTTTTCAGTGCGGGGATAGTCGTTGTTATTATGTTTTATTATTCTTTAAAATCGCAGATAGTGGAAACAAAATGTGTGTTTAAACAGCACTGTTTGCAAATATTTGAGTAATTTTCACCCACTTGAAGTCGTGGGTCGCGGGAGCGGGAAACCACTGCGAGTGAGTGAAAATTTAAATTAATTAATAAAGCGCTTTAAGGTTCAATAAATGGAGAATAAATTTTATCCCGCATGATGTGCTTTAGGCACTTTGTAGTGGCTCAGAATACCATTTGCATATGAGCTATTTAATCATTTTATTCTGGCCGGCTACATCGGATGCTAGCCTGATTTCTGCTTTACGTTGGACCACCGTCACGGTTTCCGTTATCTCTCCTGACACCCGATCATTATTATTATTGACACCCTTTAACCCTTAAAACACTGAAATATATTTGTATCAACTATGGAGACAAACGTTTTTTTTCAATTTGAAATCATCATCAATGTCTAGTTCGCTCATTCCGTTTCATTTCAATACCTACGGTATGGGTCTTTATAATTTGTTTAATTATTTCACTTCGGGGATTTACTTATAGGATATCAGACTAGCACCCTTACTACGTTTAACATCCGAGGAATTTGAGTAATTTTCTCTCACTTGGGGTTAAGGGTCGCGGTACTGGTAACGAGACACAACCTCTCAAATGGATGACAATTTAAAGACTTAAAGTATAATTATTACAAATTGATTCATTACATCATTTGATGCTGGAGGAATCTTATTGAAAATATGTCATGTGATGCAATAAGGCGACACTTGTGCTCAAAGGGTTAGCGATTTTTTTAGTCGCATCATCCTAGTATGGTGAGGTACATGGAGATTAAAGTGACGTATTCCCTCTCCACAGAGTAGGAGATAAGTACCCTTTAGTCTCAAATTTATATTGCACTCTATTACTATGCATTATAGCCTGAAGAAAATTGACATAACCTAGCACTGAGACAAATACAACGTTTTTTGCTTTTTGTTGTCCGTTGGGGTATACTAAAAGTCACAAAATAGCCGCATGCCAAGCTGGTCTGCTTGGAAAAAAAATTAATTTGCGAAAATCTAAGATGGCCGCCAAATAATAATAATTGTCATATATTCTTACTCCTTTTATCGATTTTACATGATGTCGGTATGGCCGGCATCGACCATATGGCATATATAACTTTTGAGTCAATTAACGTGTGTAATATCACTTTTCTTCATGATTTTGTCAACAAAAACTCATTCGTTCAGATTAGTATTTTGACCTGATTACTTTGCATTAAATCCCTTACAGTTAATATTGGCCAAAAAATGGGATACTGAAATGTTTGCTAGGGCTGGGGCAAGTCATTAGGGATCTGTTCGTCTGTTGTACGCTGTACTGTACATATGGAAGCAATAATCTACATTGACGATTCAAGGAAAGCCATAGCCTCCACTTGTCTGGCTATAATCCTCGGGCGGATTGCCAGCGGCGTACCCTGCCAATGCCAGTGCAGCTACTGATGTTAACCGTGTTTTTTTCTGTCCAGCGCGCGTGTTAGAAACTTAACCCTTGTCCCGCTATGCCCGGAAATATACGGGGTTAAGGATGTTTTAGATCAATAAAAATATAACTTAATTTTGATAAAATAGTTTTTAGTAGATGCTTAGATGATCTAATAATTTAATTTTAGACATGTCTATTTTTCATAAATAGTAATATTTTTCGTCATTTGAAGCTGAAAATTGTGTTAGCAATTCCAGCTTCAAATGACTAAAAATACAATTGAAACAATTCAGCAGGACAAGGGTTAATTAAACAAAATATTCAGTTAAGGAGATAAAATAAAACATTGCTGGCCATTATTGCAGAAAAGTGACGCTAAGCATTAGTTTACTATCTAACTATATAATTATTTAAAAACTATTGGAGAGTGAAAATAAAGATGGCCGCCAACAATCATATCGTGGTTTTTAACTGATTTTCACAGAGAAAACGGTATTTACTATATATAGACCCGTAACAAATTTAGTATTCACAGCGCGGTTATTTTTCGATTTGTTAAGCAGGATCCTACTCTCATATGCATATCAACAGTTTAAGAGGTTAATGACGATAGACGACGTAAAGCGGCTAAAGAATGGCTTCCAGTGTTGGATGTAGGTGACTTGATTAGATATAGAAAACTGAAGTTAAATCCAGATAAAAAAATCTACTGATTGGCTTCACTGTTTGGAACAAAATAACAACGAAAACATTATGCAACAACGCCTCGCAAAATTATTCTTTCATGAAATAACACCAAGATATATTGGGGTCATTTTGGTGGTAGTTCAGAAAACATATAATATTATCTCAGATCTGTCGTTCAAAACTAGCGATTGTTACTACTATCACATTGGGGACATACGTCGCCTGCGTCGGTCCTTGATATGTGGAACATATCTAAAACCACGAAAACTGCACAGGTTGCATGTAAACTGGACCGGACTCTTGCAACGACCTCTATAATATCACAAGTTCAAAACTGTCTGTCACGAGTAATGAAACCCCCTGTTAAATTCGCTACATTGGCCTCTGGTGTCACTGAAAATAAAACTTATGGTTAGTTACCTATAACGCGCATTTTAATGCCTCCCCCATCACTCTCTGACGTACCCGGTATGACTGGGCCGCCTAACTCATTTACTGCGCGAGGCCCAGTCACACTGACCGCCATTTTGTTCACACAACCAGCTGTGTAAAAACGACACTTGCGCTGCCTACCAAAAATTTGGATGCCAAGAAATTGAGACAAATATTTCAAGTGCCTATAAAACTAGGCTATTTTCAGCAGGTGTAAACTGGTAGTCGTATTGAAACTATAACATTTAAAAATAGAGGTCACTGTGTCAGAGCCTTGCGATGTCATCAGGGTATCTCTGACATCTCCCCATCGCCCTTTAAAGCCTTCCTATCGTCATCTAACGCCTCCTCGTCGCCCTTTCATGGCTCCCGTCACATATCACCTTATCATGGTTCACTCTTTATACATCACCGTCGCCCTTTGTCACTGCTGCCTCGCTCGCTCTTTACCGCAATTGAAGGCTTCCTCGTCGCCCTTTATCGCCGCTCTGCCATCTTGTAACGCTGTAACGCCTCTCTATCGCCATTAAATGTCTCCCATAGTTTTTTAACACCTCTCTCTGGACTTTTAGCGCATTTTCGTCGCCCTTTAGCGCCACCCCTTTGCCATTTAATGCTTCTCTGTTGCCTTCGAACGCCTCTCCATTGACCTCTAACTCTTTCTGATACACTTTAATGCATATTCACCGCCCTTTAATGCTTTATCGTCGGCTATTAGCGCCTCCCCATCTAATCACCTTGTTAAACCTCCCTATCTCCCTCTAGCCATTTCCGTCATTTAACGCTGTCTCGATTCCCTTTAATGCGTCTCTACCAATTGTTAACGCACACCGTCGCCCTTTAATGCTCTGTCGTCGCCCATTAACGTCTCAACATTGTCATTTAACGCATATCTGTCACTTGTTAACGCCTTCTCGTCAACCTTAAGCGCATCCTAATTTTAAAGCCACCCTATCGCTCTTTAGCACATTGACTTCTTCGATGCCCTTAACGCTTCTTCGTCACCCTTTTGTGCCTCTCCATCATTTTTTAATGCCTCCTTATCATTTTTAACGCATTTCCATCGCCATTTAACGCTTCCTCGTCGCCCTTTAATGCTTGCCCGCCACATTTTAAGCGACCCTGTTTCGCTCTTTATCGCTTTCCATTGACTTTTAACGCTCCCCGTCGGTTTTTTGTGGTCTTTTTGTCACTTTTTAGCGCCACCCCGTGGCCCATACGCCTTCCCATCGCTCTTCAACGCTTTCCCATCTACATTCAACACATCTGAACTTACATTACCAGAATAATAAAAAAAAATGGATTTTACTGTCAAAATCACATAAAAAAGAGGCATTACACTTACACTGTCCTATTCCTCCGTTTATTCAACATGTTGAAAATCCAATTTTTGCTTATTTGCCTATGAAAATTTACACTTTGACCTTGAAGATGACCTTCGTTTAACCATTAAAATAGTACGAGAAATGGATCATTCAGTCAAAATCACACCAAAAAAACGTATTACACGTGCTTGTAAAAATAATAGTTTTACATTATTTTGTACACTTGTTCCTAGCTTTATTTAATGATAAAAATCAAGACAGTGTTTGCTTGTTTGACCTTCAAATTTATCTCTTGACCTAGAAGATCAATTGGAATGACTAAATAACACCATAAACAAATTATCCGGAAAAAATTCAACCAAAAGTGGTATTACACAATCATGTTCCCTCTTTATTTGTTAAAAATCAAATTTTTGTTAACTTGACCTTGAAATTACCTCTTTGACCTTGAATCATGGGAATAATATAAGAAATTGATTTCTAAGAAACATTACATCAACAAGGTATTACATTTTGTTCCTACCTTTATTTGTTGAAAATTTTTAATTTTATGTGATCTTGAAATTGACCTTTGACATTAAATTTTGCCCCTCGTAGGGCAAATTGCTCAAGGATGCTGAGATGGTTTTCTCGTAATTACCACATAATTTATATACTCTCAAGAATAATATATTTAGCTTTCCTATTGTCGAAAACATAATACTCAATACCAAAATCTTTGAAATTGACCAATTTAATGAGATGGTGTGGTCAATTTTGTATTTTGGCAGTCATCTTGGATTAGTGCCAATAATGTGGCTCTTTTGTGACCACGAGATCATATTCTACCACAATAACCAATAAAACATTGTATATGTCGTAGTACAAGAAGGTTGTGTTAAAAAAGTTTTTTTTCCTCCAGAATAGTAAGTATTTTGCTGGAGTAGAGGATCTGAGAATATTACCCGATGCAGACATCTGGCTCAGAATTGCAAATAACACATACAAAATAAATTATTCAGAAAAATATCAATGCAACCGTATATCATGTGTAATGGATTTAACATATCATTAAGAAGAAGAGAAGGAGGGTGTGAAAGAGAAAGGGAGGAGGAAGAGAAAAAGGAAAAGAATGGGGAGAAGGAGAAAGAGGATACAAGAGAAGGAGGAGAATGAAGAATGGGTGGGAGGAGAAGGAAGAGGAAGAAGCGGAAGAAGAGAAGGATAAGAAGGAAGAGGAGAGGGAAGAGGAGAAAAAAAAGAAGAGAAGGAGGAGGAGGAGAAGGAGGAGGAGGAGGAGGAGGAGGAGGAGAAGGAGGAGGAGGCTGAGGAGGAGGATGAGAAGGAGGAGGAGGAGGAGGAGGAGGAGGAAGAGGAGGAGGAGGAGAACGATAAAGAGGAGGATGATGTGGAGAAAAAGGAGGAGAAGGAGGAGGAGGAGGAGGAGGAGGAGGAGGAGGAGGAGGAGGAGGAGGAGGAGGAGGAGGAGGAGGAGGAGGAGGAGGAGGAGGAGGAGGAGGAAGAGGAGGAGGAAAAAGAGGAGGAGGTGGAGGAAAAAGAGGAGAGGGGATAAAAAGGAGAAGGAGGAGAATATGTGGAAGAGAGGAACTCTGAGACACAGAGTGAACATTTAGAAATATGTGACCACGAGATCATATTCCACCACAATAATATAAAGTTTTGAGTAAGCACTAATACTACACGAATATGTTTGCTTTTGCAGGGCGGAATATGGATAAATTACAGGAAAGTTATTTACTGCTGGGGCAAAAAGGAGTTTTTCTTTATTGCATAATTATGACAATGCTGTTTTATAAATGATATAGCTAGTTTATCCCTTACACCGCTCGGCACGACTATAGTAGTTTTAAATCACCCTTATTGGGAACAAAATGAGCATACATCAAGATTAGCAGAAGTTTGGTCTCATACTATATAGCAATGAGTAATTTTAACCCACTTGAAGTTGTGGGTCGTGGTAGCGAGACGCAACTTCAAGTGGGTGAAAATTTAGATTATTTAATTCAGCGCTTTCAGGGTTAATAGGAACAATGTTGTGTACTCACGCGGATACGTTCATTTTTCACACTTACCCAAAGTCCGCCATTTAGATAAGCCAATGGCATGTTCAGAGTGGCCGGACCCATGCTGGCTCGTAGTAGTGTCATCATCACCGCAGCATTACTGTTAACAGTAAACATTAAGACCAACATGCAAATTAGCTCATTTACATGGCAGCATGCTTTCAGTATCGCTGATATATTTCCATTACAATTTATACATGCAACATATTGCACGTACATGTACATAATTTCCATGATGTGATCGTTTAAGTATTCTCCTATCAGTCTACCTGTGCAGGGGGGGGGGGGCGGATAGGTCTATGAGTTTCACCCTACTCGTTGGCAATCATGTACTTGGAGATAAGTTAAAACTCCCTTTTTCAAATCTTATTTTGCCAAGTTTTCCCCTACTGATGCAAAGTCATGCCGAATAATTAACCCCTTAAACACTAAGCGCGTCTATAGTCGTTTTTAATATATTTTATTAGCTGATTAAATCGCAGTTATTGGAAGCATCATGATTAGCATTTTTTTGCTCAAATAAAACAAATATGAGTATTTTTTACCCACTTGAAGCTGTGGTTCGCGGTAGCGAGACACCATTTCAAGTGGATGACAATTTAAGTAAGGTAACTTGGCGGGCAACTGGTTAAAGCGTATAAACCTATTGTTAAGCATTGTACTTGTTATATGAAAATATAAATAGATCCTCATAAAAATTTCAAAAGCAAATAACGGTAAGTAACAATATTTGTGCTGTTTTCCTGAATCACACCAAATTTCTTCTTTTGTACCTCTAACATCATGCATAGTATGCCTAATTGAACCGTAAGCATTATGTATTATAATTAGGCATTAATATCAATTTTACCTTGTTTAAACCTTTCTATGCGGAATATTCCTGGGCTAATCGTTCATTATTTACGGAATTAAATTGTAAAAAATGACTGATTATCGGCCATATGTACATCATTTTATAGGCTTCCATCACATCATAAGGATATCAAAATCGATATCAATGTTGGTATGCACTGGGGTTAGACTATTCCGGCATAGCACCTAAAGGTCAGACCAATGTCATTTCAAGGTCATCCCAAGGTCAAATCACACGCAAATTTAAACACTTAATCACATTTTGTACTGTTTATTGCATTCTACAGAAGATCTAAACGTTAGATATAGTCAGGGCCCCATTTTCGAAATTGCTGATTTGTTAAGTCTTTTTTTAGTAGAAATTGGCATATAGTTGTTTCTACACAATTTGGGAACGCCGATTCCAAATCTGACCCATGCCAAGCTACATTTTGTCTTTTTCCTACTTGAAATTCAAAAACAAAATGGCTGCCAAATTAGTTAAAATGTCACAACTTCACATCACGGCTTGGCTTACAATGAACATAAAAACATCATTTTGTTGTCTTAAAATTCAACTGAGCAACATACTAAAGTCCCCGGAATTTCACCTTGTGCGTTTGCCGCCAGAGGGCAAAATCTAAAATGGCCGCCACTGCAAGGCAATGTGCCATAACTTTGCTTCCAAATAACGATCTGTTTTTGGTGTCTGCATATAGGTTTCTCACACCCCGGAAACCATTACAGAGCCGTGATAGCATCTATTATCAATATTTCACAAAGTTATGGGAGGGGGGGGAACAATTGTTGCGCCAGGAAAACGACACATCGTAGTCCAGTGTAAAAAATTATTTAATAAAGCCATTATTTCACATTCAGAAGCGGAGGGAAATCAACGTAATATGGAGCATGTTGTAAAAATGTTTAGACTATTGACACAAAATATTGTGTGATTGTTGATCACTGTCCGGCACTAAGATAACCTGTCGCTCACCATATATCCGTTCTAGGCATATTAGTATGTGGCCTATGTGATATCCACCTGAATCGTGTTTTTATAGTAAGGAAAAAAGCAATAATTTAAATTTAAATGTGCGTTGGCCACGGGCACCTTTCTGGCTAAGCCCTGTACTAGAGTTAAGCAAAACATGAATATTGATCCCTCAAGCTGGTCTGCATAACCATGGCAATAATGACACACAAACATGTTCCGTTCCTATTGAGATAAGTAGTCCTTTTAAATTTAACAATGTATGATTCTACTAACTAGGTATATTGTGCTGGTTAAAACGTGCAAATCACATAAATAATATATTTCTCAACCGGATTGACAATTTACATAATCTTGATAATAGTATCATCTTCATTTTTGTATTTCTGCCCAGAATAGATATATCGATAAGCCTGGTAATGCGATGATAACACAGTTTTCAGACAAAATTGAGCGAATAAAGTCCCAACTATCGGCTC